>JAUMJL010002434.1:0-196406 GCA_033558185.1 Dromococcyx pavoninus | reverse complement strand
GGGGGGCGGGAGGGGCGGGGCGAGGGGAGCGCGGGGGATGCCGGGAGCGGCCGCTCAGCCCGCCCCGCCCCGCCCGGGAGCGCCCTCTGTTGGCAGCGGCGGCACCGCGCGGGGAGCCGGGTCTGCGCGGCGCGGGGGGTTGCGGGAGGTCATGCGGTAACTGAGCTGCGGAAACCAACTCTATAACTCGCATAAGTTATAGAATAGGTGTGTTTTTATTTCGCTAGCGGGCGGCAGGGTGGATTATTCCAAAAGCCCTGCGCGCCCAAAGAACCCGCATGGCTCTATGTGCTACAATAATACATAATAATATTACCTAATTCTACCTAAACATATGCATAACTTTTCCCTGCTTCGTATTAAATTTACTCCAAGAGATCATTTCCATTGTCTCTTCCCTGCGCTGCACATCCTGCTGGTGGTCTTCAGAGGGTCTTTGGGAATGAATAGAGCCGTCAGCCTCAAGGTGAACTTCTCACCTTACTCCCTTGCGCGTGCTCAGAGAGTTCCTTGGTCATTAATCAAGTCTCTAATTGGCTTCTGCTGAGTCTGCAGTGCTCCGTACAACTTATCAAACAGAATGTCCGAAGTCCAGGTGGTTATCAGCAAAACTGAGTTACACACAAAAGGGAGAAGACACATTTTTTTCTAAATCTAAAGTTTGTTTAGCTTACAAAGTTCCTTAAAGTTAAGAGAAGTCTTAAAGCTTTAAAGAGACCCACTACAAATCCCTCACCCATTTCTTAGTTTGGTCATTTTAAGCTTTCTATATCCTATTGTGTAACTAGACAATTAACCTTCTAATGCTACTTTTTATTTAAATCTTCCCTCCTTTATCAATCCCCCTGTCTTTGATTATGGGCAAATTCTTTTGCCTATTAAAAAGGGTCCATAATATAAGTCATGAGAGTCATCACAGAATTGTAATAAATAAATAAAAGCTTTGCTTCAGCCAGATGGTGATAGTTGAAATCAGTAGGGGAGTGGGAGCAATGTGAGTTTCCAAATGCCCAATTAAGGGACACGTAATCACGGAAGCATCAGGAATACTGATTTATTATATGTTGCAAAATTTTATATGGACATTTAACCATACTGGTGATAGTTACGAGGAGTGGAAAGACACCAACCGTGGATAAATAAAAAACTGGAAAATATTTCCAGAGTGAAGTTTCTAGAGCGAACCAACGCCTGCGCTTTAGGCTGGCAGGGGTTGGACAGCAGCGGATCCGGGGAACAGAGCACGTGGACCACTGAGGCTGATCTCGCTCAAGAAACTGCACATGGACAAGGAAATTCAAATCATAATAATCTTATTTTACTTGGTGTCTGCTTTTTATTGCATTGGCTGTTTTGGCTAAACTTCTCTGTTGTCCCCCTTGCAGTTGTCCGTGTAGGTGTACATCTTCATCTTCCCCACTTCTGCTGCTCTCGAGTTCCTTGAAACATCAGTATAAATGATGTTATTATTGTCATTGTTTGAAAGTTATGTTAAAATCGTTATGGTTAAACAGAACTGTAGAAGTTGGATAAGTCTAAAACTGTTTAAAGGATCGTTAGATGTGTTGAATGATTGTTAAAACGTCGTTAGCAAGACATTAGAATAAGTAAGCAAAGGGTGTGGGATTTTAGCAAGCCCTTGTTAAGCCTTTGTGTAGATTGCTCGGTCATAGTTTAGGTATTTAGTTAGCCTTGGACATTTCTGCAAGAAGGGGGGTTTGACGATGGAAGTTGTGTGAGCCTCGCAGGGTGTTGCAAGCTTAGCAAGGTTTTACAGCAATGTGCGCTGATAAGGAGGAACTGGACACTGATAAAGAGGAGCAGGACCGGTCTCGTCCAGCTTCGCGGTTTTGGAGAAGACCAGAAGGCACTGGACATGCGCAAGAACCAGAGGTCACTCGCGGTGATGATGAGGAGCTGCCGCTCTCCATCCCCACGACCCGCCAAGGACCACCACCAGGAGGCGGTGCGCAAGCGCCAGGAGGAGGAGAATATGGAAATCAGCTTTTAAGGCTCATTTTAATACGAAGCAAGGACAGGTAATGCATCTGTACAGGTGTATTGGGGAATGCAGTGAATATGTACCATTTATTGCTGTGAATTAGAACTGTGCAGATAACGGTCTCCTTTCCTTTGGGGAGGGAGTAACAAATGTAACTGAATTACAGGAACTCAGTTGAATATCTATAAGTACCCTAAATAAATGTACACAAGTGGGACCAAACGGTGAGCATAGAGGAGGATCCATCCTCTTACACACTCAGCGCTGTAAGAAAACTGGCTGTTATATATTATTTGGGCTGCTGGGATTACGGGACTGAAAGTGTGTGTGTGAGACGCAGGAGCATCTGCCAAGTGAGCGTGGAGTTCTTTTAACTGCGGTTCTGTCCCTCCGCGAGGAGGCTGGAAAAAAGAGAGAGAAGTCCTGTGGGAAACTATTAGAAATAATGGGGAATCAGGCGAGTAAGGAACACCCGGGGAAGGGAGAGGAGTGTGAAGACTCCACTCTGAGTATACCTCCCGACAGTCCTTTGGGGAGGATCACAGTATCACTCACAGTATCACAAGGTTGGAAAGGACCTCTGAGATCATCAAGTCCAACCTATAACCCAACACAACACCAACCCATCATCTAAACCATGGCACTCAGTGCCTCATCCAGTCTCCCCTTAAACACCTCCAGGGTTGGCGACTCCACCACCTCCCTGGGCAGCTCATTCCAATGGCCAATCACCCTTTCAGTGAAGAACTTTTTCCTAACATCAAGCCTAAATCTCCCCGACGAAGCTTGAGTCCATGCCCTCTAGTTCTGTCACTGGTCACCTGAGAGAAGAGACCAACCCCTGTCTGACTACAGCCTCCTTTTAGGTAGTTGTAGAGAGCAATAAAGTCTCCCCTGAGCCTCCTTCAGACTAAACAACCCCAGCTCCCTCAGTTGCTCCTCGTAGGGCTTGTGCTCCAGCCCCTTCACCATCTTCGTTGCCCTCCTCTGGACACACTCCAGCATCCTCACATCTTTCCCAAACTGAGGGGCCCAGAACTGCACACAGAATTCAAGGATGCTCAGGTACAGGGGGCAGGAGGGGGAAAAGGAAAAGAAGAAAATGTTACAGTACTGTATGTTCAAATGGACTAAGGAACCCATCCAACCTGACTCATGGTACTGGCCAAAATATGGGTCATCGAAGGGTTGGATGTGTTGGGCATTGAATTTTTATGTAAACAGTAAGAAACCTTTTAGTCAAGAAGAAAGTGACTATGCCTCCTGTTGGGCAGGGTGTATACTCATATTTTTGTCTAAAGGCAAGAGGGAGAATCAGCAGAAAAAGAGGGAGGAAAGATGGGATCCTTTGGATAATCCATACGATCCCCATACGATCCACTTGGGGAACCAAATGCCCCTGCTGTAGTGGAAGAAAAGCTTAATGGGGAAGGGGAAGAAGTGACTATTATGGAATTAATGTCTCATTAATTCAAGAAGCCCGAAAGGTTTGGGCCTCTGAACCAGAATGATGAAAAAAGGACATAGAAAATTTTGTATTGCCCAGCAGAAAAGAAGGAGCAGGGATTCCACGTGTGTTTCCATTACAGGAAGTATCAATGCAAGGAGCCCCGGGGTGGTGGTGGTGGGATTTGTCAATGTACCCCTAAACCAGTACTGAGGTTCAAGAGTTTAAAAAGAAAATTAAGACTATGTTAGAGGATCCCTTAGGATTGTCAGAACAACTTGATCAATTTTTAGGTCCAAATGTTTACACCTGGGATGAAATGCAGTCCATTTTAGGAACTTTATTTACACTGGAAGAGCAGCAGATGATAAGGACTGCAGGAATATGGATTTGAAAGAGGGATAACCCACCGAATGCCCAAGGTGGGATACTGGGAGACAAGAAATTTCCCATAGTGTGACCTAACTGGGTTCAAAATGTTGCTGAGGGAAGGAGGAATATGTCAGACTACAGAAGTTTAGTAATTAGGGGAATAGGGGAGGCAGTGCCAAAGGGGCAGGATTTTGAGAGAGCATTTGAAAACAAACAACAAAGGGATGAGTCGCCTACATCTTGGTTACAGAGACTCAGAAAAGACATGCAACAATATCTGGGAATCTATCCTGAAAGTGAGGCAGGCCAGGAGCTGTTAAAGGTAAATTTCATTACTAAAGCCTGGCCAGATATAAAAGAAGAAATTAGAAAAATTGGAAGATTGGCATGATCAGGGATTGAATGATTTATTGCAGGAAGCACAAAAAGTGTTTGTAAGAAGAGATGATGAAAAGCAAAAGGCAAAGACCAGATCAATGGTAGTCACAGTACAGCAGATAGTGAAACAACAACCACAATCAGATGGGGTAAGAAGGGGACAAACCCCATTTAGGGGCAGGGAAACTGACTGTGGGGTAGCAAGAAGCGGTGTAGGGACTCACCCACAGGTAGGGAGGAGTCCAGCTCCTTCTTGGCAAATTGGCCCTGCAAAATGTTACTATTACAGGGACATTTCAAAAGAGAACGTCCAGTGAGACAGAAGGAAGTAAAAGTTTCCCAACTCATGGAAGAGGAAGATTATTCTCAGTATTAGGGGTGTCAGGGGCTCTATATTCTGGGGTTGGACCATCATGAAGAGCCCTTGATAAATCTAAAATTAGGACCCCAGGGGAAGGATTTGGTTTTTTTTTTAGTTGATTCAGGAGCAGAAAGGTCGAATATAATAAGAATACCCCAAGGATGCAAGCAGGGAACTGAAATAGTTACTGTAATGGAGGCTAAAGGAGAGGAATTCCCTTTCCCTGTTATAGAGGGGGTTGAGGTCCAAGGGAAATGCCAAAAAGTAATCACAGATATGGCATTGATACCTGGAACAGGGACAAATTTGTTGGGGAGGGGTTTACAAATTCAGCTAGGAATTGGGGTAATTCCCAAGGGGGGCCTGGTAGTGGTAAGATTAGTGCAAGATTTGTGGGAACTGAATAAAATTGTCCAAGTGCGACATCCTGTGGTACCTAACCCTTATACCTTGTTAAGCAAGATCGCTTTTAATCATAAAGAGTTTAGTGTAATAGATCTGAAAGATGCCTTTTGGGTTTGCCCTCTGGCAGAAAACAGCCCCAGCTCCCTCAGCCGCTCCCAAAACCCCTGTTCTCCAGATTCTTCCCCAGCTCCATTCCTTTCCCTGTTCTCCAGCCCCTCAATGTCCTTCTGGGAGTGAGGGGCCCAAAACTGAACCCAGGATTTGAGGTGCAGCCTCACCAGCGCTGGGCACACGGGGAAGATCCCTTCCCTGCTCCTGCTGGCCACACCTTGGCTGATCCAAGCCAGGATGCTGGTGGCCTTCTTGGTCACTCTCCCCCTCATCCTATCCTCGCACTACTTTCCTGTAGGCGAACTTGTTTTCTTGGTGTTTCTTTGGAGCATCCCTAAACTGCTACGAGGACAGGCTGAGAGAGTTGTGGTTGTTCAGCCTGGAGAAGACTCCAGGGAGACCTTAGAGCAGCCTCCCAGTACTAAAAGGGGCTCCAGGAAATCTGAGGAGGGGCTCTTGTTCAGGGAGTGCAGGGATAGGATGAGGTGGAAAGGTTTTTCAGCTGAAAGAGGGGAGACTGAGATAAAGATCTTAGGGAGAAATGTTTTGCTGTGAGGGTGGGGAGGCCCTGGCCCAGGTTGCCCAGAGAAGCTGTGGCTGCCCCATCCCTGGAGGTGTTCAAGGCCAGGTTGGATGGGGCTTTGAGCCCCCTGATCCAGTGGGAGGTGTCCCTGCCCATGGCAGGGGCTGGAACTGGGTGGGTTTGAGGTCCCGTCCCACCCACAGCACTACGTGCCGCCGCTCAGCGCTGCCCACTGAGTCACGGCTCCCGGAGCAGCGGCCGCGCCCCCGGTTGGGGCGGGCAGAAGCGAGCGGTCGGGAAGGAGCGGAGCGGGATGGTGCCGGTGGGCAGGGGGCTGGCGGTGCTGCAGGGGATGGGGGGCCTTGTCCTCGTCATCCTCCTGCTGCTGCCGGCCGTGCCCCGCGGGCAGCCCGGGGCGGCGGAGAGACGGTGCTTCTGCCAGGTGGGGTCTGCTGGGGTCGGGATGGGATGGGACGGGGTGGGATGGGACGGGATTGGATGGGATGGGACGAAACAGGAAGGGAAGGAACGGGGTGGGATGGAAGGGGACAGACAGGGCAGCAGCTGCCTGGGGCTGGTGGGGCTCCTGTCCTCCGCGGAGGTTGCAGACCCTCCCGTTGGGAAGCAGCGCTGGATGCAGGTGCCTCTGCCTCTCCTCGACTCCAAGGATGAGAAAGCCTGCAAGGAGGTGCCTAAAGAAAAGGCACTCTGACTTCTGCCCTCTGAGCATCCCCCTGCCTTCTTCCTTCCTTCCTTCCCTTCTTAACCATGCTCTCTCCCTTCTTAACCGTACTCTCTTCCTGCCCCGGTAGGAATGTGTTTTCAGCTTGGGGAGCAGCTCTTCCCTAACCACCAAGAAGCCTCTCATGGCATGTTTGAGGGATGGTGAGTCAGGAATTGAGAGTGGTGAAAGAAAACAAATGGGGTTGTGCGCTTGGCTTTGCCTTCTGGGTGGCTCTGACAGTTTCATGTGGAAATGGTAAACACAAGCTATGCTGATAAGGAGTTGAAAAGCACACATTTTGATTCTCTATAAGCTTTTGGATTCTATGCTTCCTGCTTAGCAGTTTAGATTGAACATCAGGAAAGAAATCATCACCAAAAGGCGAGGTGAAGCCCTGGCAGAGGCTGCCCAGGGAGGTGGTGGAGTCTCCATCCCTGGAGGTGTTCAAAAAACATATAGACGTGGTACTTTAGGACATGGTTTAGTGGGCTGATGGCTGGACTTGACGACCTTAAAGGTCTTTTCCAACCTTAATGACTCGGTGATTCAATGAACTTTACTATGAACTTGTCTCCCACCCAGATATTACTGTTTGCATTAATGCTTTGATCAGCAATGAATACATTTTCAGTATTCCTGGTGATTATCACTCGTTCACTGTCACACTCTGATGTAGCTGCATTAAGGTGATGTCCTACCAGTGTTTGGCAGACTGGAATTTGGCCTGGGTTTCCAACCTGGCAGAAGGCTGGTCTCCTTCAGGAGCATTTCTCTGGTCAGTATGCTGTCCTTAGGGTACATCTGGGCATGGCAGGGGGGTTGGTACTGGGTAGGCTTTAAGGTCCCTTTCAACCCAAACCATTCCATGATTCTGTGACTTCTATGACAGTTGGGGAAGCATAAAGAGGTGTGGAAAGACAGACCAGCAGTACAGGGGAGAGCAGACCGTGAGGAGCCCGGAGCGGAGGTGGAGGAAGATGGTGCAAAGGATTATGCAGAGTCCACGTGTGCTGGTGTTTCAACCTGTATTATCCACGTATCAGTGGAAAGGGGGGGATGAAAGCAGCTCTTGCAGGGGGCCACCCAAACGCCTTCCTCTTTGCTTACTCAGCAGCTGGAGCTGCTTATGTTATGTCTGTCCCAGCGGCACCCTTACATCTCTCTTCCCACTGGGCAAACCCAGCCCAGCCCATCAGTCTCATGCCAGGCTCCGACACCCCTACTGGGTGGAGGGCAGCCTGTTGGTGCTGCTCAGCTCGCTGATTCACAGGTGCCAGCAAGCACACGGCACATGTTTGGGACCAGATCGGTTTATATTTCATCTTAAACTGTTCTAATTATCACAGGGTGAACAGGCAGATTTTAGGGAGGTGGAGGGAAAGTGTTTTCAGGCACAACCCGTTGGCAGGGCATGTTTGACACACGCTGTAGCTCAACAGCTATGAGAGCAGGAATTGCAGTCCAAACCAAGTGAGTCTCTGGCTGTGTACAGGGCAGAGGGAAACAGGTTCTGGGATGGAAGGCAGTCAGGGAGCAAGCAGGAACTTCTGGGATGAAGAAGGTGCTCTGCCAAGTGGCTGCTGCTGCCTGCTTTGCTATGTCTCGAAGCGGGTCTGTGCTGTTTGGTGGTCACTGATCTCTGAGGAAACTTGGCCCTCCATGGATTGTCCTGTACTCCATCGCCTGTGAACTTCAGTGGTTGGGCACATACAGGTGGTGTCACCAGGCCTGGCTGAGCCTGGTGACTCAGGAGGTAGTGCAGGGGGGGCAAGCAGGGCAGTGATACCTCGTGGCCGTGGTTAGGCAGGTTAGGGAGATGGCCCGTTTCTGCATAGTCTGGCTGAAATCTTTGGAGGAAGGAGCTCTCAGCACAGGAGGGACATGGACCTGTTGGAGCAGGTCCAGAGGAGGACGCCAAAATGATCAAAGGCCTGGAACACCTCCCCTGTGAAGAACGGCTGAGAGAGCTGGAGTTGTTCATCTTGGATAAGAAAAGACTCCAAGGAGTCCTTATTTTGGCCTCTTGATACTTAAAGGAGGCTGATAAGAAAGATGAGGAAGAACCTTTTAGCAGAGCCTGTAGCAATAGGACAAGGGGTGATGGTTTAAACTTAAAGAGGAAAGGTTTAGACTGAGGGTGGGGAGGCCCTGGCCCAGGTTGCCCAGAGAAGTGGTGACTGCCCCATCCCTGGAGGTGTTCCAAGGCCAGGTCTGATGGGGCCTTGAGCCCCCTGATGCAGTGGGAGGTGTCCCTGCCCATGGCAGGGGGGTTGGAACTGAGTGGGCTTTAAGGTCCCTTCCACCTCAAACCAATCTATGGTTCTGTGATTATCCATAGATCTTTTTTTGTGGGCCACTTTTAGACCCAATCTGTAACTGTTTGCCTGAAAGGATGCCAGGATTCCAGGAAATAAAAAATGTACTTGGTTGGTTTTTTCTGGTTTGGTGGATTGTTTGGGTTTTTTTTACTGTTTTACTTTTGAAACAGCTTTAAATTGGGCAACTGACTTAGCAAATTGCTACTGGTTTTTACAAGGGTGATTCAGGCTAGTGGAAAACTTAATTGCTACGCTGTTAATCTCTCATTACCTTGTAAAAGGCTTGGCAGAACATACTGGGTGTGTGAGGATGAGGTAGTGGGCTTCAGAGTGACCACAAGGAGTAGAGGTGAGCATCCAGGTTACAGTGTCTGTACAAAATCTGTCTGCTCGAGTGGAGCAGACATACTCTGATGGATTTCTCTTCACATCCAAACCATCAAAGCCCTTTTGACAAAAGCTGTTTCCAAAATTCTAATTCCTGCAATGGAGCAGTCCTGATCTAGAGCCTGGAATCATAGCATCATCTGGTTGGAAAAGACCTCTGAGGTCATTGAGTCCAACCATACCTGGCCCCTTACTAAACCCTGTCCCTAAGAAACTCATCTACCTGCCTTTTAAACACCTCCAGGGTGGCAGAAAGAACACCTCCTTCAAGGTGTTCTATGCTTAATCCAGGCTATTTTTCTCTCCCTCTTTATCATTTTATGCAAGTGCTCCATTTCTGCCCTGCTTCTGGAAAGGAAAGCAGGGAGTTTCACTTCCAAACTGGTAATTATAATGGTTTGGGTTGGTGTGTAGCCCTTACCAAGTTATCTGAGGGCAGGTGGGTCATGTTTCTCACTTGGCCACTTCTTTTATCTTTGTACATAATAATATAGTTTGCCCTCATTGTGAAGACTGGAGTCACACCTTTTCTTTGGAATCAGGGAGGCTTTTTCTTGAGGCTTATGTGTTTTTATTCTCTTTCCTGGTTCTGATGGCTGAGGCACCTGTGACTTTGGTCATTTAGAATCATATGTAGAATCATAGATGTTGGAAAAGACCTCTGAAATCATCCAGTCCAACTCCACTGTGTTTTCTAATCTATGTCCCAAAGTGCACACTTTTTGAACCCCCTTCGGGGATGGTGACTCCACCACCTCCCGGGGCAGCCTCTCCCAGGGCTTCACCACTCTTTCATTAAAGACATTTTTTCTAATATCCAATCTGAACCTCCCCTGGTGCAACTGGAGGCCAATTCCTCTTCTCCCATCATCTGTCACTTGGGAGAAGAGCCCAGCACCCACCTCACCACAACCTCCTCTCAGGGAGCTGCAGAGAACAATGAGGTCTCCCCTCAGCCTCCTCTTCTCCAGGATAAACAGCCCCAGCTCCCTCAGCCACTCCCACAACCCCTGTTCTCCAGCCCCTTCCCCAGCTCCATTCCCTTCTCTGGATGTGCTCCAGCCCCTCAATGTCCTTCTTGGAGCGAGGGGCCCAAAACTGAACCCAGGATTCAAGGTGCAGCCTCACCAATGCTGAGTGCAGGGAGAGGATGCCTTCCCTGCTCCTGCTGCCTTTCCTGCAAGAGGGATGATGTGTGCTGTCTGCTGTCCCACAGTGTTCAGCAGCCTTTAGGAAGTTTGAGTGTTTATAAGGAAGAAAACAGGAAGGCCCTTGAAAACAATTGAGTGCCTTCTTAGGTCTTGTGCATCATCCACCTGTCTGTCTGTTCCTGGCCTTCCTGGGGAGCTCGTCTCTGCTTCCAGCTTTCTTGTGCATGGAGAGAGGGCAGAGATCAGGGATAACCCTCCAGAGCAGCAGTGTGAGGTGCACTGCTTCATGTTCTCTGCTCCAAGGATTTTGTAGGCTTTCTGGGACAGCTTTCTTATCACCATCCCTGGAGGTGTTCAAGGCCAGGTTGGATGGGGCTTTGAGCCCCCTGATCCAGTGGGAGGTGTCCCTGCCCATGGCGGGGGGGTGGAACTGGGTGGGCTTTGAGGACCCTTGCAACCCAAACCATTCTGTGATTCTATGATCACAAACTATGTCAAACATCCCATTATTTGCTTCATAAATCAACAATTTCAATTTAAAACAACCATCTGGTCTTAAACCCCTGAATTACCCTGTCACTGGGCAATGGCAGCTTGCCACGTGTTGTATTGCTACGTCAACATCCAGGAAGTATCCCTGGTGTGTCATAGAGAGGGAGTGAGTAGTAATACTCATGATTTTGACCCAGGTGATTTCCCCAGACACTCGTCGGGGGTGTGAGGGAAGCAAAACCACTTCTGTGCTGGGCAACTTTGTCATCCAGACAGTAATCTACGTGTCAGGAAGCTGAACTTGTGTTAATTTTTACCCTCTTTTTTTTTTTTTCTCCTTCAGGGCTTGCACACAGCTTGTTGAGTTGTTCAGGATGATGCAAGAAGTACTGGCTTTCTGCATCAGATTTAGAACAAACGTTCTCTTGCCAAATGGTTCTCTGAGGCGAGGGGGGAGGCTTTGCAGTTGCTGTGGCTGTGATTTAAATCAGACAAATGGCTGCGGAGCAGCTGGGGAACAACAGGGGCTTTCTCTGAGCGCTGTGACCCTCAGCAGCACTGTTGGTGCCTCTCTGGTCCCTGGTGGAAACACCAACTCTCACCTGTGTGTTGTCCTGCAGGAGTGACAGCGTTTGAAACCAGGACCTGTGCTGGCTGTGTGTGTGGTTTAGGCTGTTACAGCAGCCAACAGCTGGTGTCTGGGGGGATCTGGACCTGCCAGAGACATCTGGGATCTGCACAGCTGGGTCAGATGTGTGGATGAGGGCTGAGTGTGCTTTGTTTGTGCTGGCACAGGGTGATTGACTGTGTCTGCCATCTCTGCTTTTGAAAGAGGTGGAAATGTCTGTTGGATGGTGGTTACTCTGACGTTGGTGAATTCTGATGTATCCGTATAGAATCACAGAATCGTCTGGTTGGAAAAGACCTTTGAGACCAAGTCCAACCGTCCCTGTCCACTACTGAACCAGATCCCTGAGCACCTCATCCACCCATCTTTTAAACACCTCCAGGGATGGGGACTCCACCACCTCCCTGGGCAGCCTCTGACAGGGCCTGAGAACCCTTTCGGTGAAGAAATTTTTCCCAATATCCAGTCTAAACCTCCCCTGGCGCAACTTGAGGCCATTTCCTCTTGTCCTGTCACTTGTCACTTGAGAGAAGAGATCAGCACTCACCTCAGTGCAACCTCCTTTCAGGGAGTTGTAGACAGTGATGAGGTCTCCCCTCAGCCTCCTCTTCTCCAGGATAAACAGCCCCAGGGCCCTCATCTGCTCCTTGTAAGACTTGTTCTCCAGCCCCCTCACCAGCCTCCTGTGCTAGAGGAAAAGCATTCCCAAGTGAAACTGCCTGTCCCCAAGCAACAAGTGCAGGGCACATCCTAGAGGATGCATCAAAAGATGTTCTCTGCCAGCTCAGCAGTTTAATGATCATAGAATCACAGAATGGTTTGGTTGGAAGGGACCTCAAAGCCCATCCAGTTCCACCCCCCCTGCCATGGGCAGGGACACCTCCCACTGGATCAGGGGGCTCAAAGCCCCATCCAACCTGGCCTTGAACACCTCCAGGGATGGGGCAGCCACAGCTTCTCTGGGCAACCTGGGCCAGGGCCTCCCCACCCTCACAGGAAAACATCTTTTCTTAAGATCTCATCTCAGTCTCCCCTCTTTCAGCTGAAAAACATTCCCCCTCATCCTGTCCCTGGACTCTCTGATCAAGAGCCCCTCCCCAGCTTTCCCGTTGGTAATGATGTTAAAGTTGATGATTTTAATGATGGTAAACTTAACTGGTTAACTCGCTGCTAAAAGGAGAGAATACTGTGAATTGTTTTATTGCCTGCAGTGTTACAAAGTAATGGCTATTTTGTTCATATTACTTTTTGTTTAATCTAACAGGTTACTGGTCATTTAGATGATTGCACATGTGATGTGGAAACTATTGATGCCTTCAACAACTACATTCTTTTCCCTAGACTGAAAGAGCTTCTGGAAGGTGACTATTTTAGATACTACAAGGTAATTTTCTCATACAAGAATTGCATTACTCCATTAATTTTGTATGGTGCTGCTTCTTATTTAAAAAAAAAGTCTTCCTTGAAGTTACTGCTGGTCTTTTTAAAACCAGGTGCCCCCATTTTAGTATTGAATTTTAACAATGCAGTCTGTAAGTGTTACTCTTATACTGCCAGGAGAATCTTAATGTGGTACAATGTGGTTTTAGAAGACATTGGGTGTCTTTAAAGACAGAGAATAGAGTTACAGTTGCAATCATATAACTCAACTGCCTGATCGCTTCAGGCTGACCAAAAGCTCAAGTGTATTATCAAGGGCATTGTCTGAATGCCTCTTAAACACTGACAGGCTTGGGGCATCAACTGCCTTGCCAGGAAGCCTATTCCAGGGTTTAGCCACCCTCTGGATAAAGAAATGCTTCCTAATTCCTTACTACTTTCTGATGCATTTTTCCCTCTTAACAACTCAAGCAGTGAATCTATGAAATTACTTATTTTGTTGACCTGGGGCTCAAAATTCATGATGACTGGGGATCCCCCTTGCACTATGGGAGTGTCCTTTGCATTGGCATGGAAAGCCTGGTTTGGTTTCTAAATTAAACATCACGTGTGCTGATGGCTGGAGCTGCCTGACCTTCGTTATTCGATGGCTTCTGCTCCGTTCAGTGAGACCGTGTGTGTGTGACTGAATGTGGGGTTTGTTTGAGTGTGCTTGGGCTCTGGGGCTGTATTTTACCTGTCAAACACAGGTATTGAACAGTCACTGTTTCCACAGACAAAACAAGTATTCACTCTTCTGTAAGAATGGTTTGAAAAGGTCCCGACTTCCCTGCACTGCAAACTAGAACAGGCCCATGTATAAAACCACTGGGGTACTCCTTCTCCCTGCTCCCTCTCTCTGCCAAACCCACAGAGTCTTGTTAAATCTTAATTGTTTTGGAAAAATGAGGCTTGATACCCACTCACAGAAAAGCCAGACTAGGATTTGTTGAAGAGGTTGATGTCCTTTCCCCCTTCTAGTGCTGGGATTTGTAGCAGAAATACTAAGATTGGTCTCAATGAAGCGTGACTGGAGATGTCTGTGTGGGAAAGCACCAGAAGAAACAGCAAAGCAAGGATTAAGAGGGCAACCTGTACTGCAAACAAGGACAGGAGCAATAGCAATCAGTCTGGTGATCACCAAGGAGTTCTTTGTTCCCATCAAGCCCAGAAGCCTTGCCCACCAGCAGGTCCAGAACACAGATGCCTTGATGCTCCGGGCACGGGAGGGTGGCATCCAGGCCCCAGCACATCCTCTTCCCTCTCCTCTAAGAGGCTGCAGTCATCAGATGCCTGAAACAAGGAAACAAAATCACTTCAGAAGTGAGAATATTCCAAGGCCAAAGATTTCCCCATAGTAACTGTTGGCTCCTGAAGCTTGCAAACTGTCTGGTCAAACCCCAGTCCTGTCATTGCTCAAGAGGAGCTTCAGGATGAGATTAGGAATCGGTGGCCTATGTGTCATCTTCTGTGTTACCACACACAGTCCTGGCCAGGCTGCATAAACACACACATCTCACAGGAGGAACAAGTGAATGAGTGTGATCACCTTCATTATGATAATTAACATGATCTGTTTTCACTTTCACTGCCCTCGACCTTGCGCTACGTTTTGTTATTGAAGTCTTTCACTGGACTGCTGAAGATGCATCCTGGCAAACCATGGTGTGGAAGGTTGGCTTGGTTGTGTGGAGGAAATTGTGTAATAGGATGATGTGTTATTTGCAGGTAAACCTGAATAAACCATGTCCTTTTTGGAATGACAACAGTCACTGTGGAATAAGAGACTGTGCCGTAAAGCCCTGCCCATCTGTAAGTACCAAATCCATTTCTGTCCCACTTTTCTATATTTGGCTTTTGTGGTCCAAGAGAAAGAAGTTGGCAAATGACTGATGCTTCTTGGTGTCAGAGCTGTGGAAAAATGTGTCTCTGACTGAGCTTTTTTAGGTGCAGTAATACAGGTGTCTATGAGAAAGGCCAAAATGCTAAATCTATGAGAAAGGCCAAAATGCTGAATTCTGAGGGTTAAAAAAAAGGTTAGGCTTTAATAGCTGATCCTCTGGGGATGGCTAAAAACTTGTCCTGGCCCCTCATCTGTGTTTGGTGTTAGTGAGATGGGGCTTGGGCAGATCCAACAAGTGCCTCTGGTGTTAATTCCAGGATATTCACTCTGTTGGCCCATGAGCTACAGGGTGATTTGCAATTTTGACTGACAGGTTTGACCAGGCTCTTTCCAGCCCTCTCTGTATGTGAAATGGCTCTTTCAGAGTCCCATTTCCCAGTACAAAAGCAGACCATCTTGTCCCTGCATCTTGGACAAAAGAGCTTTGTTCACTGAAAGAAAACATCTTGACTGCAGGTGTCTGCCTGAAAAGAAGGGGCTGGGAGAGAGAGTGAGTGAATCAGAACTGGGTTGCTGGGTTGATCAAATGCCACCCAGCCTGGCTTTGGGGGCTGACAGCCAACCACAGACTTTCTTACCCTTTCATTCTGGGGTCATTAGAGCAGGGGAAATGCTGTGCTGATGGTGCCATGAGTGCTCTTGATGGAAGAGCCTTCCCAACCCTACTTGAAGGCTTTTTTTCCAGTTTGCTTATGTATTTTCATATTTGATTTAACTGATGCTGCAGGGAAGCAGGTGTCTGTACTCCTCTGTAACCTGATGTAGCATAGCTGTTGGCTGAAAAAATATATCTAAGCTGATGTGACACCTTGAAACAACCTGGTACAGGTGTGTGCATGGGCATTGCTCATTATATAAGTTCTGATACATACAGGAAATTAATTTGTCCTCTCCTGAGCCATCAGCTCCTCAAACCCTCAAACGAGTGACCTTCATTCCCTGCTCTCCAAAGAGCACCTATTGTGGAATCATAGAATGGAATCATAGAATCATGGAATGGTTTGGGTTGGAAGGGACCTTAAAGCCCATCCAGCTCCAACCCTCCTGCCATGGGCAGGGACACCTCCCACCAGACAAGGTGTCATGGGATGATGATTTTTCTTCCCTCCCTTCCCTCATTAAAATAACCCTAAATTTTGTTTAAATGCTTTTTTTTTCCTTAAAAAGGATGAGTTTGGTAATGATGATGATCAAAAATAGCAGTAATGTTACAATTAGCTTTATTAACTAGTGGTTAATATAGCTTGAATTTAATAAGTATTAATTAGAAGTATTCTAGTATATTGACTGGAAGTTGTTCTTGTTTTAAGAACTGTTTCATTGCTGTTATTAATTATTTTGATTTGGGGCCATTTCATTCTGAAAGCAACAAAAATAACCCTTCTTCATTGTTTAATTTTTCTCTTCCTGTGCTGCTTGCCATCAAAGTATTCGCTCCTGCAGCGCAGAAGGGGTTTTACTGCCTTCCTGCTGATGGAGGAGATGGAAGTTGAGGCATATTTAGGGCCTGTTGTCTCGTGTGTAGTGCTCAGGTTGTGTGGGGTCAGCAAGCCTGACATGAGGCTTGACCATGAGCCAGCAGTGCCCTGGCAGCCACGAGGGCAACCGTGTCCTGGGGGGCATCCAGCACGGCATCGCCAGCCGGGAGAGGGAGGGGATTGTCCTGCTCTGCTCTGCACTGGGGAGGCCCCACCTGGAGCACTGGGGGCACTTTGGGCACCACAGGAGAAAAAGGACATCAAAGCACTGGAGAGTGTCCAGAGGAGGCCCCAAAGCTGGGGAAGGGTCTGGAGGGGCAGTGTGTGAGGAGAGACTGAAGCCCCTTGGTCTGTTCAGCTGGAGAAGAGGAGCCTGAGAGGGGATCTCAGAGCTGTTTGTGCCTTCTCCCAAGGGAGGGAGGGGAAAGAGGGGCTGAGCTCTGCTCTCTGGTGCCCTGGGACAGGACTGGAGGGAATGGCAGGAAGATGTGCCAGGGCAGGGGGAGACTGGCCATTGGGAAGAGGTTCTTCCCCCAGCGGGTGGTGGAGCACTGGAACAGCTCCCCTGGAAGCAGTCAGGGCACCTGCTCTGCCAGCATTCCAGAAGCATTTGGCCAATGCCCTCAGTCACAGGGGGTGAGTGTTGGGAGTGTCCTGTGTAGGGACAGGAGCTGGAGTTGATGGTCCTTGTGGGTCCCTTCCAACTCTGGTGAGTCTGTGGTTCTGGGATGGGATTGTAAGGGAAGTTCTGGAATGGTGTGTATCAGTGCCTGACAGATGCTGTATCTGAGGAGGCACATGGGCTCCTGCCAGGAGCACCCACATCACCAGGAAACAGGATGCCAGACAGCAGCAGCCCAGAGGCAGCTCTTTTGGAGTTTATATTGGCTTCCCCAGCCTTGTGCTTGGATGAACAAACCTAAGCTGATGTTGCACCCCTGGAATGCTGCTGACCTTTTGGGAAGAAGAGTCTTGTGAAAGAAGAAACTATCAAGAGCATTGCTTAACCTTAGGCTGTGGAGGAGGCAGAAATGGGACATGGTGTAAGCTGAGCTGGGTGCTTTGAGTACTTATTTCTAGAAACTGTGGTGTGATTCCTAATCATCCTCAAAGATTAGGCTGAGAGGCCATGTGTAACACATCCTCAATTTTGTCTTTTAGGATGAAGTCCCTGGTGGAATCCGATCTGAAAGTTACAAGGTAAATTTTTCCCCTCTCCAAATTTTTGGTGTGTTACAGAGGCTTTAAGGGTGCTGTCCTATGTCTGGTATTCCCCTCCACTAACACAGACCAGTTTAGGAGACTTCTCCAAGAGCAAGTCTTGTCAGGCACAAAATGCTCCTACAGCAGAGCCAGAGGCTGCTGTGCATCCCTGCAACCATCATCACAATTGCATAAGCCTCTGGATATCTGCAGACATCCTGTGGGATGAATCACAGCAGTGTTTCTGCTGCTTAGACTGGTTGGTGCTTTAAAGGCAGAGTTATAACAACAGAAAATGTGCTTTTTAATCCTTCTCCCTCCCCACCCCTTTGCTTTTCAACCCAGTATTCAGAAGAAGCCAATAATCTTGCTGAAGAATGTGAAGAAGCCAAGAGACTTGGAGCTGTCGATGGCTCTTTGAGGTTTGACTTCTTTTTCACAGAATTATGGAATGGTTTGGTTTGGAAGGGACCTTCAAGCCCATCCAGTTTCCCCACCCTGCCATGGGCAGGGACACCTCCCACTGGATCAGGGGGCTCAAAGCCCCATCCAACCTGGCCTTGAACACCTCCAGGGATGGGGCAGCCACCACTGCTCTGGGCAACCTGGGCCAGGGCCTCCCCACCCTCACAGGAAAACATTTCTCCCTAAGAACTCATCTCAGTCTCTCCCCTCTTTCAGCTGAAAACCATTCCCCCTCATCCTGTCCCTGCACTCCCTGATCAAGAGCCCCTCCCCAGCTTTCCTGGAGCCCCTTTCAGTCCTGGGAGGCTGCTCGAAGGTCTCCCCGGAGCCTTCTCTTCTCCAGGCTGAACAACCCCAACTCTCTCAGCCTGTCCTCATAGCAGAGGGGCTTCAGCCCTTGGATCATCTTCATGGCCTCCTCAGGACCTGTTCCAACAGTTCCCTATCCTTGCTTTGTTGAGGATTCCAGAACTAGACAGAGGACTCCAGGTGGGTTCTTACAAGTGCAGAGTAGAGGGGCAGAATCACCTCCCTTAACCTGCTTACCACAGTCCTGACTCATCTTGAAGGAAACCTGGTATCAGTGCTCTTTCTGACAGTCTTTTCCCACTTTCTTGCAGTGAGGAAACCCAGCAGGCAGTGCTCCAGTGGACACAGCACGACGACTCTTCAGACAGCTTCTGCGAAGCCGATGGTACTGGGACCTGTTTGATCCAACAAGTCTTGTAATGGGATTTAAGCACCCTCTGCAGAACTTTCAGGCCAATGTGTAATATTTCAGCATGCCTGGAGCATATTTAGTGGCTGAGGGAGCTGGGGCTGTTTAGCCTGGAGAAAAAGAGGCTGTGGGGAGACCTTGTTGCTCTCTGCAGCTCCCAGAAAGAAGGTTGTGGTGTGGTGGGTGTCGGTCTCTTCTCCCAAGTGGCAGGCGATAGGATAAGAGGAAGTGGCCTCAAGTTGCACCAGGGGAGGTTTTGATCAGACATCAGGAAAAATGTCTTCACTGAAAGGGTTCTCAGGCCCTGGCAGAGGCTGCTCAGGGAGGTGGTGGAGTCCCCATCCCTGGAGGGGTTTAAAAGATGGGCAGATGAGGTGCTCAGGGATCTGGTTTTGTAGTGGACAGGGACGGTTGGACTCGATCTCAAAGGTCTTTTCTAACCAAGTGATCCCATGGTTCTTTCTTTTTTACCCCCCTCTGTTTTTTGAAAAATAACCTGATGCAAATATTTCTGACAAAGCTTCATTGCTGCTCAAGGTCTTGCTGTGTTTAACAAAGGAGCAGCTTGGATGGAGCACGCTCAGGCTTTGCTCTGCCATCAGCGGCCTTGTGCTCCGATAGCTCTGCAGGCCGGAGAGCTTTCCCCTGCTGCAGTGGGTTGGTGCAGAGTGGATATCACAGAGCTGCCTCTCTGGTCTCTGTGCTTGCACAGCTCCTCTGGGTGTGGAGGTGTGGCTGGAGCACCCTTGGAAGATGATGTTTGCCCTCAGAAGCTCTTGTCACTGACCCAGTGCTCTGCTTTGCAGACGTCTCCTCTCCTGAGGCGGAGTACGTGGATTTACTCCTGAATCCCGAGCGCTACACTGGCTACAAAGGACCAGATGCCTGGAAAATTTGGAACAGTATTTATGAAGAAAACTGCTTCAAGTAGGTGCTTTGGGAGGCAGGTTCCACAAGCCTGCAAGCATGGGGTTTTGCAGAGGGGCTGCATGGTCAGGGTGGTGAGCAACTGGCAAAGGTTGCCCAGGGAAGCTGTGGTTGCCCTGTCCCTGGAGGTGTTCAAGGCCAGGTTGGAACCCCCTAATCCAGTGGGAGGTGTCCCTGCCCATGGCAGGGGGATTGGAACTGGATAGGCTTGAAGGTCCCTTCCAACCCAAACCATTCCATGTTTCTTCCAACACAAACCATTCCATGTTTTTATTGTGTTACACCAAGGCTGTGGGATAATATTCGCTTGCGCCTGTGTAGACACTTACGTTTTCCTACCTCTTCTTTC
This sequence comes from Dromococcyx pavoninus, assembly GCA_033558185.1. Taxonomy (NCBI): domain Eukaryota; kingdom Metazoa; phylum Chordata; class Aves; order Cuculiformes; family Neomorphidae; genus Dromococcyx; species Dromococcyx pavoninus. The sequence goes on along the minus strand of JAUMJL010002434.1, from coordinate 176,645 downwards.
TAAAGAAAGAATTAAAAAAAGAGAAAGCCACATTTTTCTCTCTCTCTTTCCTGTCTGAGCACTTCTAAAGCACAGGAGAGGATCTAAGAGCTCCTGAGGCTATTTGACTGCAGAGAAGTAACTCCTTATGCTGTGCTGTGTTTCTGCACAGCAAGGAGACAGTTGCTTATTTACATATCTTCATTTAAATGAGTTTTGGTTTTCCTTCTAGGCCTCAGAATGTAAAAAGACCTTTGGCATCTGGTGGAGGTGAGTCACTTGTTTATCTCACTAAGTGGTTTAGTCGTGTGCTGATCCTCACTCCGGGAACAGCGAGTGCACTCGGAGCTACTTCTGCTGAATGAGAAATAGGTTGCAGCTCTTGATGAAGTGTAGAATTTTATGGCTTACACAAGCACACTCAAAGAGTGTGACTTTATAGTGTCCATCATGCAGAAAGGAAGTCTGATCCTAGAAGAAATGGGAGCTCTGGGGGGACTGGGAGCAGGACTGAACGCTGCGCTCTTCCTGGGTCCCTGGTTTCTGTACTCAGCAATGCCAAAGCATCTGCGACAGCGAGAACCTGGCTGGGATCCCCTGGGGAAACCACCCAGTAGGAGAAACTCTGCCCTAGAAGCTAAGGCTAAATTTGTGAATGAAGGTAGGGAAGGGGCTTGGAAACAAAAGAGCTTCTTGCCCAAGGCTGTGAACAGACCCCCTGTCTCCTGATGCCCCATCTTGCCCAGATATCCAGAACATCATCGGCCTCATTCCGTCTTCGTTTGACCTGGACACTGCTCCAGCAGTTCCCTCTGGGAGATCTTCTGATTTTCCCTAAACTGTGTTGGTGTTTTCCCCCCTCCTTTGATCTCTTTTGCAAACAGTGGCACTACAGGAGCTCCACTGGGGAAGGGAGTGTACAACATCCTTTAAAATGTCAGTGCTTCCCTTGGCCACTGCTGTTGTTCAGGGCAAGATCTGAATAAAGTAACACAATTGGGAGGGGAGATGGAAATACAGGATGGCTGTTCTGCAGGTGGGGAAGCAGGAGGACACGAGAACAGAGGATCTGACCTGGTACCTGTGAGAGTTGTTTCAAGTGGTCAACAGGTCGAGGGATGTGATTCTCCTCCTCTTTTCCACTCTCGTGAGACCTCACCTGGAGTCCTGTGTCCAGTTCTGGAGGCACCAACATAAGAAGGATATGGAACTGTTGGAACAGGTCCAGAGGAGGCCATGGAGATAATCCAAGGGCTGGAGCCCCTCTGCTGTGAGGACAGGCTGAGAGAGTTGGGATTGTTCAGCCTGGAGAAGAGAAGACTCCAGGGAGACCTTAGAGCAGCCTCCCAGGACTGAAAGGGGCTCCAGGAAAGCTGAGGAGGGGCTCTTGATCAGGGAGTGCAGGGGCAGGATGAGGGGAAAGGTTTTTCAGCTGAAAGAGGGGAGATTGAGATGAGATCTTAGGGAGAAATGTTTTCTTGTGAGGGTGGGGAGGCCCTGGCACAGGTTGCCCAGAGAAGTAGTGGCTGCTCCATCCCTGGAGCCAGGTTGGATGGGGCTTTGAGCACTCTGATCCAGTGGGAGGTGTCCTTGCCCATGGCAGGGGCGTTGGAATGGGATGGGCTTTGGGGTCCCTTCCTACCCAAACCATTCCATGATGCTAAGTGGAGATGTTCAGAGCAGGCAGATGTGGCACTTTGGGCCCTGGTTTAGCAGGCACAGTGGGGTTGGGCTCACGGTTGGACTTGATGATCTTACAGGTCTTTTCTAACCTTAATGATTCTATGGTTCTATAAGTGATTGATAAACTACAGGAAGCAGGGATGGGGTCCCTGAAGATCCTGTCAGAGGTCACACAGGAGATCTCTAGCAGAGAGAGACACTTCTGTCCCCTGTCTTCTGGTCACTGCTTCCACTGTGTGGTGGTTTTATTTCCTTTGCAAATATGGATCCCTCCTGCATTGTTCACTGCTGCAGGTTGAGAGGATGTTTTCTGTGTTCAGAACATTTCTAAACCTCCCTGGAGAGGCTTGTTCTCTTGTTGGACAGATTAACAGAGACATCTCAATGCTTGTGCTTTGGAGTTTTATTTTACTCATACGTAATTTTCATTTTCTCTTTTCTCTGCCTCCACCACTCGTGCCTTTTTTCCATCAGGAGATGATGGAGGTGAGTAACATTCTGTTTGTTTTTACTGGTAACAGAAACAAAAGTTGCATCTTTATCAGGCTGTCACGAGCTGCACCATTAAATAACCCATCTGGTTAGCAAAATTCAGGCAAAAGCATAAGATTTCTTGAAATCCTGCTGGGTTCGGGACCCTGTGGAGAGATCCCAAAGAGCTGCCATCCTTGTGCAGAGGTCTTAAAAAGCACCAGCAGTTTTTAGGAGCCCCAGTCCTAGTTGGAGGCAGTCACCAAAGTGTCAGAAGTAAGGGTTCCTTCAGCCAGTTTGCAGATGACACCAAGTTGGGCAGGAGTTTTGATCTGCTCGAGGGCAGGAGGGCTCTGCAGAGGGACCTGGACAAGGCTGGGTCGATGGGCTGAGGCCAACGGGTTGGTGTTCAGCAAGGCCAGGTGCTGGGTCCTGCACTTGGGCCACGACAACCCCATGCAGCAATCTCACCTCAGAGATGAAAACATGATTGGTGTGTCTTGCAAGGGCAAAGGCTGTGCCATGCTGCTCATAGCAGGTTCTGATGGGCTTCCTGAAGGATTTAGTCATGGTATTTTAGAGTGGTACCTGGGGACCAAGCTGACCACCTTTATTCTGCTAAAGCTTACAAAAATCAAGTACAGATTTAGAGGCAGCTGTTGGAATTGGGATTACACAGAGCTGCTCTCAGAAAGAATCAGCTCAGGTGCAAACACTTCAACTGATGCAATTCTGTTTAAAAGGGGCAGCCTGCTTTTCTAACTATTGCTTGTCAGGCTGGGTCACATTTTAAACCAACTGACAAATGTCTGCAGGTGTTTGTTGGGATTTGTGTTTAGTTAAAACAACAACCCCGTGCAGCTCTCCAGGCTTGGGGAGGAGTGGCTGGAAAGCTGCCCTGTGGAAAAGGCCTTGGGGGTGCTGGTTGGCAGTGGCTGAACATGAGGCAGCAGTGGCCCAGGGGGCCGAGAAGGCCAACAGCATCCTGGCTTGGATCAGCCAAGGTGTGGCCAGCAGGAGCAGGGAAGGGATTGTGCCCCTGGACTCGGTGCTGGTGAGGCCACACCTTGAATTCTGGGGTCAGTTCTGGGCCCCTCACTCCAAGAAGGACATTGAGGGGCTGGAGAGCATCCAGAGAAGGGAACGGAGCTGGGGAAGGGGCTGGAGAACAGGGGTTGTGGGAGTGGCTGAGGGAGCTGGGGCTGTTTATCCTGGAGAAGAGGAGCCTGAGGGGAGACCTCATCGCTCTCTGCAGCTCCCTGAGAGGAGGTTGTGGTGAGGTGGGTGCTGGGCTCTTCTCCCAAGTGACAGGTGATGGGATGAGAGGAAATGGCCTCAAATTTCACCAGGGGAGACTTATATTGGATATGAGGAAAAATATATTTACTGAAAGTGAGGTGAAGCCCTGGCAGAGGCTGCCCAGGGCAGTGGTGGAGTCTTCATCCCTGGAGGGGTTCAAAAAGCACATGGCAGTGGCACTCTTGGACAGGGTTCAGCAGGCACAATGGGGTTGGGCTGATGGTTGAACTGGATGATCTTAGAGGTCCTTTCCAGCCTTAACAGTTTTATGATTCCTTGTAAACCTTCAGGAACAGTACTTATGTTGTGGCTTTTTCAGCATTTCTTGTTTCTGAGAGAGCAGCTCTTGTGCTGGAACTTTGGGAAGACTTAGGGTCCCAACGGCCTTTGCCAGCTGGTAGGAGCTGGGTGTCCCACTCCTTAAGGCCTGCAGGGCTCACATCTGGAAAGGGCTGTGCCCTGGAGCATTGGGCCTGTGTAGATGGTTTGTGTTTGTCTCCAAATTCTCTCCAAATCCATGTTTAATGTTCTCCAAATTACTTCCAAGCATGTAGTAAGGGACCACTGACTTGTGTGATCGTGTTGTGTGTGTGTTGTGTTGTTTGATTGCTTGTTTGTATAAATATCCCCCTCTCCCTCCCTTGTCCACTCTCTGTGATCCTTGTTTTCCAAGTGCTGGGCTGTTCTGCAGCTCTTCCAGCCCTTGCTGAGTGAGGTGGGGAAGCCCAGGGGCTATGTTTAATTGCTGTGTTACAGAAGCATCAGTCAGAAGGGTGGGGAGAAAAGCAATTTCCATGCTCAAGATTGGACAATATCTTCCCCTCGGAGGGCTTTTGCCTTCCCACACCAACAAGGGGAAGGTACTGTCCCATCTCAGTCATGTATCATCCCATTGTGCCCTGAAAGGTAGCCTAAAGCATGACACAGTGTGTTTAAAGCCTTCCTGCTGCTGCAAGGCATCTCAAAGTGATGTGTTTGGTTTTCTTTTGTTTCCAGGTCACACGTTCTACAAGTGGCTGAAAGGTAATCCCTCTTCTAAACTTGGTTGGTCTCTCTGGGATGAACACAAAATGGTCAGGGGGTGGGTGGCTTAGTGGCCACACTTAGGAGTTAATGAAGTTCTGCCAGGAGGGGAAAATTCACTGTGTGCTTTCAGTATCTTGACAGTTGGACTGGATGATCTCAGAGGTCTTTTCCAGCCTTAATGATTCTGTGATTGTTTCTATGGTTCTGCCTTCAAGTGCCTGTTTCTTTTCAGGTGTCTGTGTAGAGAAACGAGCTTTCTACAAACTCATCTCTGGTCTCCATGCAAGCATCAACATCCATTTGAGTGCCAGGTACCTTTTACAAGGTAAATGCTGCTTTCTGGTGGGTGTTGGTCTCTCCTCCCATGTCACAGGCAATGGGATGAGAGGGAATGGCCTTTGAGTTGGGCTCTGGTTTAGTGGGCACGGTGGGGTTGGTCTGTGAGTTGGATTGGATGAGCTTAGAGGTCTTTTCCATCCTTAATGATTCCATGAGACTATGATTCTGAAAGCCTGCCCCCCCTGAACTCTTTGGGGTTAGTGAGAGGTCTGTGACTGTTGTAAAGGCAGGTTAGAGTTACCTTTTACCACTCAGCATGGGATGGTGGGAGGACGTGAACTGGAACCCAACCCATCCACCTCACACCACTGTTGTGCTTTTTGCTTTCTCAGATACATGGTCAGAGAAGAAATGGGGCCCCAATGTCACCGAGTTCCAGCAGAGATTTGATGAAGTCATCACCAGTGGGGAAGGTCCCCGAAGGCTCAAGAACCTGTATTTTCTGTACCTGATAGAGCTGAGGGCCCTATCCAAAGTGCTGCCCTTCTTCCAGCGCCCAGGATTCCAGCTGTACACTGGGAATAGCAGTCAAGATGTGGAAATGAAGAACCTAATGCTGGAAATTCTCCATCTGGCCAAGTAATTACATTCTGTACCTGGGGAGAACGGCTCATTCAACCCTGGCATCTCAGAGCGTGTGTAACCTTGCCCTGAAAGCACCTGGAGAGGCAGGTTCTGGGTTCTGTCTCGGAGTGGGATGGTGTGATTTGTGCAGTATTGGTATCTGTATTCAGATTGCAGAACAGGGTAATTAAACCCACAGTTTAATAGTCAAGGCTGCCTTTCTGATATGGCAAACTTGAATTTAATAACCACCAGTAACAAGGGGGAACGGTTTTCAGCTGGAAGAGGGCAGATTGAGATGAGATCTTAGGAAGAAATGTTTTGCTGTGAGGGTGGGGAGGCCCTGGCAGAGGTTGCCCAGAGAAGCTGTGGCTGCCCCATCCCTGGAGGTGTTCAAGGCCAGGTTGGATGGGGCTTGGAGCCCCCTGATCCAGTGGGAGGTGTCCCTGCCCATGGCAGGGGGTTGGAACTGGATGGTCCTTTGCAACCCAAACCACTCCATGATTCTGAGCCTGAAATTGTTCCCTTTCTGACTCATCCATGGAATACCAGTCCCAGCTTTGTGGTTTTGACTAGAAAAATTCCTAAACGTGTTGGTAACTGAGGTTTTTTGGGCTCTTGGACAGAGTTTGGAGTAAGAGGATTGGAAGATACCAGAACCAGATGGAAATGAGTGTTTCCAAATGTGATGATGTTTGAATTGATCTTGTTGCACTCCCATGTGTTCCATGCTTATTTCTGTTAGGAAACAAACCACAACTGCTTAGAAAGCATGGCACAAGTGCTGGAAGTGTCTCCAAGGTGAGATGCAAGTCAAGGGCGTCCAAGAGATGTAAGAAAAGAACAGCTTGTGCTGAAAATACCTCTAGAGATGTCCAGTGTCCAAAAGCCATCGGTGTCATTTGCCCAGTACCTCTGTGGGAGTGGAGTTCAGCCATACAAACAAGATTTGTAGAGCTAAAAAATCCTCTTCTCATTCTGTTTCAGGTCTTTTCCACTGCATTTTGATGAAAACTCATTCTTTGCAGGGAATCAAAAGGAAGCTGTGAAACTGAAGGTATTTGCCCAACCCTTCCCTTTGAGGGACTTCTTACCTAAGGGGTCTGGTGTCTGGGATAACACCAGCTCTGAAAGGCACCCCAGAGTGCTCAAGGTGCCCAGTCAGGTGTTGCTGGTTCATTGTGCTTTCTGAATTGTTTGGATACTTTGGGTTGGACTGGATGAGCTCTGAGGTCTTTTCCAACCTTCCTGATGCTCTGAACTGCAGGTGGTGGGGGGTTCCTTGAGGAGAGGGGTGAAGTGCTGCCGAGGACCCCTTTAGCAGGCATTTCCTTACCTCAGTCTCACTGAATTTAGCCTGAAGTCCAGGATTACTGCATTATTGGATTTGGAATAATACATGGAAGCAGTCCTAATTAGTGCATAACCATGATCAGTGTGAATGTCTTTCCTCTTAGGAGGAATTTCGACTCCACTTTAAGAATATTTCCAAGATAATGGACTGTGTTGGCTGCTTCAAATGTCGCCTGTGGGGGAAGTTGCAGGTAAGGTTTGTCTGAAAGCAGCTCACCCAAAGGGACTCTGGTGTGCAGATGTGGTTCTTGGATGTGCTCAGCTCCTGGAGATGGAGCAGGGGCTGCTCAAGCTGATGCCCTGGTCCAGTCAGCAGGAAGCAGCGTGTTGATTCCAACTCGTTGGGCCTGGCAGTGGCTGCCTGTTGCCTCTGGAGTTGAACACAAGGTTAACCTGCTCCCCAGAGAGGAGAAGGGGTGCTGTAAACCTGGGGGCTCAGCAAGACCCACGCTGAGCTTCACACATGGTCAAACTCAGCTGGAAAACCTCTCCTGGGCAGTTTTGCCGTCCCGGTAACGCTCAATAAATAAAGCATCCTGGCTGTTCTGCTCCCTCCTCTGAGCTGTGTGAAGTGAAATCCAGGTCTTGCTCTGTTAAGATGTTAAGAATCCTTGCAAAGATGAAGGAGGGAAGTCAGATTCAACCCTGGATGTCTTCCCCACTATGAAATGGTCTTGTTTGTCGTGTGCAGACGCAGGGTCTGGGTACAGCGCTGAAGATCCTCTTTTCTGAGAAACTGATAGAAAATATACCTGGAAGTGGCCCTTCCTATGGATTCCATCTGACAAGACAAGAAATTGTTGCATTATTTAATGCTTTTGGAAGGTTAGTGGGAGACTTTTTCCTCTACTTTTACACTAGCTGCTGTGTTCTGTCCCATTTAAGCTTCAACAGTCAGTTCTTATCAGCGATGTTGGCGTTGACTCCCGCTCTGATTACACCATCTCATAAAGAATCTTTCCAGTGTTGGGTGTTAATGTGGAGTGCAACAGTTGGAACAGTTTAAAACAACTTCTTTGCACCCTACATTTCTGTCAGGGATTCAAGGAAGAGTTTGGATTGAGATACAAAGACTGTGGTGATTTGTTAAGGAACTGTGTGACTGTTCTCCGAGCACACCGTCCCCACACAGTTCTTGTTCTGTGCTCGCTTCAGAGCTCTCCTTCCAGCTTCTCACTTCCACCCATCCATCCCAGATCTGTTTGCAGTGGTTCCATCAATCCAGCCCTTGGAGAAGTGGCAGAGGAGATTTTGGCAGTAAAGCAGGAGGCTAACGAGGCCTTTAGGAGGGAGAGGAGATTGCCAGACTCTCAGTGGTGTTAACAGACCTGGAGTTTCTCACAGACAGGTCTTTCAAAGGGTTCTTCAGGCAACAGGGTCCAGCTGAAGCTCCAGGGTCCTCTGTGGGTCCTTGCTGTGGTGTAGATACCCAGCAATGTCCATCAGGTGTGGAAAACCCCAGAGCACCCTTCCCCAGGGATGTGGTGGTGCTGCCCTCATGAGCACAGCTGCTGCCTTCCCCTCAGGCTGGAGGAGCTGGGCTTCCTTCTGCTCTTCTCTTGCATTGTCAACACAGCCTGTTGGAGCAGAATGTGGGAGCTCTATGGACCCTCTGAATGTCTGTTGTCACAGGAAATTGAAGGCTGGCAGGCAAAGAGCCTTTTTCTCCTCTCCTTTCCCCCTCTGCTACCCTGGAATCCTCAGCTGTTTGAAAAGACTGGGCCCAGGCAGCTCTTCCTCAGCTTCTGAGGTTCTATCTTATCTTATCTGGATTAGGAGAACCTTTTAACACAGAATTCCAGCCTTTACTTTTTCTTCACAAGTGATTTGGCTTAGAGAATCTTAGAATCATTGAGGCTGGAAAAGATCTCTCAGCTCATCGAGTCCAACCCCACTGTGCCCACAAAATCATGTCACAAAGTGCCACATCTACAGATTTTTTGAACCCCACCAGGGATGGAGACTCCCCCACTGCCCTGGGCAGCCTCTGCCAGGGCTTCACCACTGTTTCAATAAAGAAATTTATCCTGATATCTAAACCTCCCCTGGCACTACTTGAGGCCATTTCCTCTCATCCCATCCCTTGTTACTTGGGAGAAGAGCCCAGCACCCACCTCACCACAACGTCCTCAGGGAGCTGCAGAGAGCAATGAGGTCTCCCCTCAGCTTCCTCTTCTCCAGGATAAACAGCCCCAGCTCCCTCAGCTGCTCCCCATGACCTGTCTGTGCTCCAACCCCTTTCCCAGCCTTTTTTCCCTCCTCTGGCTTCTTCAGAACCTTCTCAACCCCTCAGTTCACCCTGGGACACCCAGAGCTCTCCTTTACAGCAGAGGTGCTCAAGGCCTGTATCCCATCAGGCTCTGATGCTCATGGGACAAAATGCAGTCAGCAAGAAAGGGTGGTATGTGATCCAATAAAAAACCCTTTGGAAGGAGCAGCTTATATTGCAAGGAGACTCTGCAACCTGCACAGCTGGTAATATTATGGTCTGTCTCTTGACCTCTAGTTAACAGGTTTGGTCGTTGCTGAGCTTTGTAACCTCTTGGGGTCTCAATTTGCTTTAAAAAGAGTTTGTGAAATTAGGGAAGGGTCTGGCTGTAACCAGCACCTTATTTAGTGAAATTATAAATTCTGTTTTCCTAAGAGCTGCTGAAGCTTTCCTTGAGAGCAGCCCCTTTATCTGGAATTTTAAATAAACACTGATCAGACGTTGCTCTGATGTTTCCCTTCTGCTTTCCTTGCACACAGAATTTCAACGAGTGTTCGAGAACTGGAGAACTTCCGGAACCTCTTACGAAATATGCGGTGAATTTGGTGGAGAAAGAGAGACTTCAGGTGTTTCTGCTCAGCAGTTTGGGGGTCTCTAAATTGGACAAACACCATTCCTCCACAGGGTGAACACCACCTCCTGGTCCCAGTTGATTGTCTGTAACCTGCTGCTGCTGAAGAAAGAAAAGACAGCTATTTTTTTTTTGGTATCAAAGTGGGGACTATAGGTAAAGTTTATTTTCTACATTGGAAGATCATTCTGAATAACTTTAAATATTGCTGTATTATTCTGGTGGATTAGACCCATCTCTTTGCCTTCACCAGCTGGGCACTGAATAAATTCAGGGAAATCTTGCCTGCTCCATGCTTCCACCCAGCCCCTCCTCTCTACTTTCTGCCAAGGATTGGAGGAGCCTCATGTGCATCAGAGCTGCTGCTGGATGGAGGTGCCTTCCTCTTCCTCGTGGAGTTTCTCCTGCCAGCAGGTTGTTCCTGATGGTCTCTGCTGCACTTGTCTGCTGAGGGTTTGGAGATGGCTTCCTTTTGAAGGCCAGGGGAGATGAAGTGCTCTCTTAGTAAGATTGAGGATAACACTAAGCTGGGCAGAAGTGTTGATCTGTTTGAGGGTAGGGAGGCTCTGCAGAGGGACATGGACAGGCTGGAGCCAGAGGATGTGACCAATTATATGAGGTACAACAAGGCCAAGGGTGGCATCCTGCATTTGGGTCACAACAACCCCCTGCAGTGCTCCAGGCTTGGGGAAGAGGGGCTGGAAAGCTGCCTGGTGGAAAAGGTGCTGGTCAGCAGTGGCTGAACGTGAGCCAGCAGTGGCCTGGGGGCCATGAAGGCCAGCAGCATCCTGGCTTGGATCAGCCAAGGTGTGGCCAGCAGGAGCAGGGAAGGGATCATCCCCCTGGACTCAGCACTGGTGAGGCCACACCTCGAATCCTGGGGTCAGTTTTGGGCCCCTCACTCCAAGAAGGACATTGAGGGGCTGGAGAACAGGGAAGAGAATGGAGCTGGGGAAGGGGCTGGAGAACAGGGGTTGTGGGAGTGGCTGGGGCTGTTCAGCCTGGAGAAGAGGAGGCTGAGGGGAGACCCTCTCTGCAGCTCTGAGAGGAGGTTGTGGTGAAGTGGGAGTTGGTCTCTTCTCCCCAGTGACAGAGGATGGGATGAGAGGAAATGGCCTCAAGTTGCACCAGGGCATATGGGGAAAAATGTCTTCACAAAAAGGGTTATTAGGCCCTGGCAGAGGCTGCCCAGGGAGGTGGTGGAGTCACCATCCCTGGAGGGGTTTAAAAGAGAGGTAGCTGAGGTGCTCAGGGATCTGGTTTAGCAGTGGACAGGGACGGCTGGCCTTGATGATCTCAAAGGTCTTTTCCAACCAAGCAGCTCTATGGTCCTGTGAACTACGAAGCAGGATGCTGGAGGAGCCCTGCTCCTGGCTGTTTGGCCAGCCCTGTGCCCCTGTCTGGGCCAGGACCTTGTGGGAGCAGTAAGGGTGCTCCCTGTAAAAGGTGCTGCTGGGATCTGCTCTCTCCTAGGAAGGACAGGGCAGCCACGGGATGAGGATGATGCAACTGCAGGGCAAGCGCTGCCCACTGATCCCTGCTCTGCTCTCAGAGGGGGGACAGAAAACAGGGCTTCATGCTAAGGCCCACAAAGCTGCTCTGTGTCCAACCAGTGCCTGAAGGCACCCCTGGTCTCCTCCTTTAGGGCAGAACCTCTGCATCCCCAGCCACAGGCTCTCTGCAGCAGCAAGTGCTGGGTCCTGCTGCCCTTCCCAGCCTCTTAAAGTGGGATTGTCCTCATTTGGGACCCAAACCTCTCACTCTGTCAGAAGGGCTAAAAAAGGGGAAGGATGCACTCACTGCAGAGCTGCTGCTCCAAGGACAAGAGCCCAGAACACACGTGGGGCCAAGTGCTGCCACGCAGGACAATAGAGTGAGCACCCCAGCCAAGCCCCTGCTGTTTGTGACAAGCTCAAGGCCACACAGATAAACCTGTGCAAGGAACAAAGGGAAGCACTGAGTGCCCAAGCTGGGGTTTTCAGCCTCTCCACAGCTCAAGGCCAGAGGGATTATTGCAGGTCATGAGAAAGGGACAAAGCACAGCCCACACACAGAAGCAGCTCCTGCCCCACCTGGGAGCTGTGTGGGGACACAGAAGGCAGTGAGGTGTGGAAGCCTTGGTTTGAGCACGTTGCACCTCACGAGCTGGGGAGAAGGGGAAGCACCGTGTCCCTCTGTGCCACAGCGAGCCCTGAGAAGCATCAGAGGATGAAGCACCCTGTGAGAGCAGAGGGACAAAAATCTGCTCTGCCCACCCCAGCCTTAGAAAAACCACTGCTGCCAAAGGGGAGCTGCAGGAGCACTCCCAGAACCCACCTCTGGGTGCTCTGCACCCAACCAGCTTGAAGCCCCCAGAGGGATGCTGCGGTCATGCTGGTCCCAAGATTGAGCTCCACCACATCCAACTCAGCCCTGGGAGCCCACCAAGAAGCAGCTTCCCTGGATTCCCAGACCCATCTTTGCAGAGGTGCAGGCACAGAGCTCCCCTCCAGGCCAGCACCCAGAGGGGGGACAGGAGGAGCAAAATACAGCCAGGCCTCCAGCAACCCAGCCTAGAAAGCCTTTTGGTTTTTGTTTTGTTTTAATTTCAACAGAGCAGTGCTTGGTTACAGTTTAGTGAAGAACAAATAGGTACATTCATTGGCCACAGCTTCCTGTTGCAGCCAGCTGCTGCCCGACTGCAAAGCCAAAACACTGTTAAACCATACCAAAAAAAAAAGAGAGAGAGAAAAGAAAAAGTTTAATGAAAGGCAACTATGCATTAAAAAAGTCATTGTACTTCTCAGCTATAAATTACTTCAGTAAAACACGGGACCGGCCCCGGGGGAGGGGAGGGAGCAGGCAGAGTTTTGAAATCAATGGCCATCCCTACAAAGGAACCGAACCAAAACGCTTCTCCAGGCGCTCAGGAGTACGTTAGCAACAAGAGTCACCACCCCACCCTGCCATCCCAATGCCAGGAAGCTCGTAGTGTTGCTGTGTGCTTCAGTGCAATACGAACGAGGAGCCTGTAGCCCTTTAATTCTTTTATTTTTTTAATTATTTTCTTATTTATTTTTTTTGCACTACGCTCCTTTTCCCTCCAAAGGAAAAAAACTTAAAGTGCTCCTAGTGCTTCGGAATTTAAGCAAGAACAGGGGCCACTCATGTCACTTACTGTCTTTGGTGACTCGTGGGAGAAGGAGGAAGGGCAACACATCCCCCTTCCAGGGCCTTCAGGAGCTTTGCCGTAAGTCAAGCAGTGATTGAGATGGAACAAGAGGCCGGGGGGACAAGTCCCTTATGCCACGGGAGGGAGAGCAGCCAGGAGAGCCCTGGCCATCAGGGTTGGAGCTCTCTCTGGTTCAAGTACTACAGCAAGAGGGATGTGCTGGAAGTTGGCATCCAGGAGCCTTCTCCAGGAAGAAGCAGGGGTTGCTCCTTATGTGTTTGGGGCCAGCCAGAGCGAAGCTGGTCAGCAGGGAGAAGCCCGTGAGCCAGCACCCGACCCCACGGAGGGAGAGGGTGTTCTCAGGGTGAGCTGTGACATCAGGGGATGGTGACCAGGACACTTTAGTGAGCACACGGCACGTGAGGAGAGACTGGGGCTTGCTCTGGTGTCAGGGGCTGCTCTCACACACAGCTGGGGAGGCTGAAGCTGCCATTCCACACACAGGGAATTCCATCACCCCGCAACGGGTCCTTCAGCGTCTGACTGGGGTTTGAGCAGCTCGAGGTGGGTGAAAAGCAGTTCCAGTTCAGGTTGTCACTAGAGGTCAGAGCAGCTGCTCTCCCTGGACCAGTGCCTCCATCCAAGCCTGTGTCCAAAGCTGCTTCACTCATCCCCCTACAGCAGGCTCAGGGACAAGCCAGGAATAACATCAAGCCTCATCTCCAAGAGCCCAACAGAGGTCTAGGCCAGGTGGAACTCAGCTATTTTGGTTGGAGAGAGGCAGAAAGACCTCCTGCCAGGCTGACCAAGCACTCAAACCCCACGTACACCACACCAGGAGGACTCCAGGCCCACGGTCCTGCCCCACAGCAGGGGAGAGGAGAGCCAGGAGCCCAGAGACCACATCCTTGCAGTGTCTGCTGCCTCCACAAGTGTCTACTTGTGGAGACCCCTCCAGCATCCCTGTGGGGACGCTGCTGGTTCACGTAGGTTAAAACACTTGGTTATCTGCTAAATGCAATTTAATACTGAGGGGGAAGGGGCACCTGGCCATGGGTGAGGAGGAGGAGGGAGCAGGGCTGCTCTCACCCCACCAAGTAAAGCAGCCCTGGTTCTACACAGGCTTTGGGCCACACATGTTCCTGCACGCACGTTCCTGCTGAGCCACCTCCAAGCTTTCCCAGAAGGCAGGAGCCCATAAAGCCTTGTCCCCTCACTCAACAGCACCTACCACGTGAGCCAACCTCGTCCTCTGCCACCAGTGGGGATGGTCACAACACAGGGACCTTAATGCCAGTAGGAGCACTCGACCTCACCCTCCCAGGCCTCTGCTAGGATATGCTCTGAGCTCAGCTTTGAGCCCTGGGTGGGATTCAGTGAGCAGGTGGAACGAGGAGCAGCAGCCAGAGCAGGACCACACTCAGCCCAGAGCCCCACTGGGTGCAAATATGGCACAGAACGCTTCAACATCAACCACAGGAGGCCCTGCCCACAACACACTCTGTGAGCAGAGCCTCACACTCCCCAGTGAGTCAGGATGAAGAGTACTTCATGGAACATTTCTTTGCAGGAAGACAGTGCCTCTCCCAGCTATGGATGTGCAATTAAAAGAGTAACTAGAACAGTCTCAGGCCAAGCAGAGCCTGAGCAAGATCCGTTCCTTCCAAGTGTGCAGATAAAAGTGCAAAATATGCATTTGATGTTTCTTTTCTAGTGAGGAAGCTCTGGTGCATTTAGCTGCCAACATCTTGAAGACCAGACCAAGAAAAAGCTTCCAGAGAGTTCAGCTTCACTTTGCTACATGGTACCTTAAAAGTCACAGTTCTCTTGCTTCACTGCCTGCAGCTGTGGGCTCAGTCCTGCTCCCAGCTGCAGCAGGTAGTGGAATGTTTGTGTCGATGAGTTAGATGCTTCGGGGAAGAAGGGAAAGAGAAAACCAGGTTACAATCCTATACACTTCTGGGAAGAAAGGGGCCCTTGCAGCCTCTTCAGTTCTGTGGTGCAGGGGAGGAGCTATGGTGATTATTCATCTCGGAGCCACCAGCAGCAAAGAGCAAGGGGCCGCTGTCCGTAACGGTTCCGCTGAGGTGGGGACCCGGAGCGGAGCTGTCATTCCCAGCCAGGGACCCATAGCAGCCAGAGCACTGAGGGGTGGCCAAGCTGGGAGGAGAGACACAAAACAAACCCAGACATGCACTCTCAGAGATGAATAATTTGGCTGTGATAGTCTCTACTGTTAGCAAAGTCTTCTGCTCCCAGCATTGGTCAGGTTATCCGAGGCTGCGGAAGCAGGTGAGGACGTAGAATAACAGAACCATCTGGTTGGAAAAGACCTCTGAGATAGTCAAGTCCAACCATCCCTGTCCCCTTACTAAACCATGTCTTTAAGTAACTCATCTATCTGCCTTTTGAACCCCTCCAGGGATGGGGACTCCACCACCTCCCTGGGCAGCCTCTGCCAGGGCCTGAGAACCCTTTCGGTGAAGAAGTTTTTCCTGATGTCCAATCTGACCCTGCCCTGGCACAACTTGAGGGCACTTCCCATCACCAGTCACTTTGGAGAAGAGCCCAATCCCCACCTCACCACAACCTCCTCTCAGGCAGTTGGAGACAGGGATGAGGTCTCCCCTCAGCCTCCTCTTCTCCAGGATAAACAGCCCCAGGGCCCTCAGCCGCTCCCACAACCCCTGTTCTCCAGCCCCTTCCCCAGCTCCGTTCCCTTCTCTGGACGCTCTCCAGCCCCTCAATGTCCTTCTTGGAGTGAGGGGCCCAAAACTGACCCCAGGACTCAAGGGGCAGCCTCACCAGTGCTGAGCACAGGGACACAATCACCTCCCCACATTCAGGTATGGAATCTCCAAGGAACCTGGCTTTGATCAAACAGGCACCAGGAGAGCATCAGACCCTACAACAGCAGTCAAAAGCAGGAACTCTGAATCCCTCACCAAACCCCTTTGCAGGGACAGAACCATCAGGTTTCCCCTTACAGTTTTCCAGGGGATACCAGACCATTCTCCCTCACACCAATGTTCCTACAGAGCTTTGTCCCAGTTGGCTCCCACAGATCACATCCCTCCCCATGACTTCACCTTCTCATTTCCCATTGGAGAAACTCCCCTGGAGGGCATTTAAGATCCTTCTGCCCCACAGCTGAGGGAGGATCCTGGCAAGATCAGCCCTCCTGTGAGCAACCAGTGCAACGTCCACATCTCAGAGCTGGTTGCTTCTATCTAATAAGAACCCCTCCTTGTGAGGCGAGAAGGGGAACACAACCAATCTTGGTGGACTCCTTGCATCATCCACCTTGCCCAAGATGCCACTCATACCACATTTTTGTTTTCCTGAGAGCAGAAGCCAGGAGCTCTGTTGTTCCACACTGGGCAGCAGAAGAGCAGCCATGCTTTCCCTTCCCAATATGATCCTTACCCTCCTTCCCTGGCCCCGAGTCGAGACAAGTCATCATCGCTGTCGTAGCGCCTTGGATTGTCAAAGAAGTAGGCTCTGGAGCTGTAACTGTGGCTGTTGACCATCCCTGCTGGAGTCTGTTAAAGAGAAAGGAGGCCAGAAGTGAGATATTTTACAGCTTTCCCACTCCCCTCATCCTGGGCACCTCGGGGCTCCCTCAGGCCTACCAAGTTCTGACTCAGTCTCTGAGCACGGAAGAACAGCACCACAAAAGTCGTTGGCACCAGCTCCCAGAGGAAGAGGACAACTCCGAACACCACATATTCTTCACTGCTCACTTCCACGTGTGTCTGTGGACAGAAGTCAGAGATCTCTGCATCACAGAACTGCTTGGTTGGAAAAGACCTTCGAGATCGAGTCCAACCGTCCCTGTTCACTGCTAAACCAGAGCCCTGAGCACCTCATCTGCCCATCTTTTAAACACCTCCAGGGATGGGGACTCCACCACCTCCCTGGCAGCCTCTGAGAACCCCTTCCATGAAGTCTTTCTTGATGTCTATTCTGACCCTGCCCTGGGGCAACTTGAGGCCATTTCCTCTCATCCCATCACCTGTCACTGGGGAGAAGAGACCAACACCCACCTCACCACAGCCTCCTCTCAGGGAGCTGCAGAGAGCGATGAGGTCTCCCCTCAGCCTCCTCTTCTCCAGGATAAACAGCCCCAGCTCCCTCAGCTGCTCCCACAACCCCTGTTCTCCAGCCCCTTCTCTGGACGCTCTCCAGCCCCTCAATGCCCTTCTTGGAGTGAGGGGCCCAGAACTGACCCCAGATTCAGGTTTGCTCTGGTGGAGAGAGCAGGCAGGGTTTCTGCAGGCTGCCAGCCAGCTCATCTGGGGATCCAGCAGAAGACACACACACGGGACAGTGGAGTAACTGCCCTTTGCTTTGCCAGCTCTGGATCGGGCTCACAGACGCTCACCTTGTCTGAAAGGTTGTCCCAGCCATAGTTAAAAGGACCAGGAACATTGTCTGGAGATATGGCCACAGCTACCAGGTTATAGCAAGCCCTTGAGGAATACAGCAGAGCGACGACAGATCCCACAAGAATGGCCTGGCAGACAGATGTTCCCTAGAACAGGAAGAAAACACACATTTAATACAGACCTTCCCACAGAGCTGAGATTCCCTCCCCCCCTTAACTGCACAAGAAGCAGGAAAGAATGACCTAGAACATTTGTGTGTTGCTGCTAGAACATTCAGAGCTGGTTGAGAGCTTGCTTGCATGATGAGGTCGCTGCAGTAGCAGAGTGATACAGCCAGTGCTGCCAGGGAGACTCAGAGTGCAGGAGCATCATTCCTGGGATCTTATCAGTCAGTCAGCTTCAAACCAGTGTACCAGAGAGACTGTAGAAGTCTCCAGAAGGCCAACTAACAGCCATTAGGAAAAGCATCTTGCTACTTCCACACCCTGATCTGCAGAGTTGTCCACCCTGCAGCACTGAGGCACCTCTGACACTGAACACAGCACCTGCCTAGGAAAGAAGCCCATCCAATCCCAACCCCCTGTCATGGGCAGGGACACCTCCCACTGGATCAGGGGGCTCAAAGCCCCATCCAACCTGGCCTTGAACACCTCCAGGGATGGGGCAGCCACAGCTTCTCTGGGCAACCTGGGCCAGGGCCTCCCCACCCTCATTGTGAAGAATTTCTTCCTAAAGTCTAATCTAAATCTTGCCTCTTCCCTTTTAAAGCTCTTCCCATTTGAGATGGGCAACTCTGAGCAGGGCAGGAAGACCCAGCACCTGAACCCCAGTGCTGCTGTTGGACAAGCCAGGCTGTGCTGTCCAGAGCACCATGCCAGCAGGTTGCTAGACAATGTGGGTCCTCCTGTGCTGGAGAAGAGCAGCTTTCTCTACAGTGTTTCAGATGGGAGAGCTCCATGAGGTACCTGAAGGTCACAGCACCTTTCCTGGACAGCTAAGCCATGGGAGAGAGGAATCTGCTTGAAGATCTCCAAATGTCTCAATTTCTCTGCTAAATTCATCCATGAAGCCTTTAATAGGTACCAGTAGCCACCAAGTCACTGCACAGCAGAAGCCAGAAGGACAGACAAACACATCTCAGCAGCATTTGTATTTAGAGAGGCCATCTGCTCAGGAAGGACATCTCACTGACCTGCTCCACATACAAGCTACAGCTCTGCTAGCTTTACAGCACTTCCTCAAGACCATCTTGGAAGAGTCAGCATGGAAGTGCTGCTAACAGAGAAGTCCCTGTGTCACCATCACAAGAACACGGCCTGCTCCGGCCCTGTGAGTCAAGCTCTTGGTATTCAGGACAGCAGAGTAAGAGGCAGAAAGGTCAGTGAAGCAAATCTCAAGATAAAGGAGACCTCATCAGTCTCTACAACTACCAGAAAGGAGGCTGCAGAGAGGTGGGTGCTGGTCTCTTCTCCCAAGTAGGAAGCAATAGAATCATAGAATCATCTGGTTGGAAGAGACCTCTGAGATCACCGAGTCCAACCGTCCCTGTCCACTACTAAACCAGATCCCTGAGCACCTCATCCACCTGCCTCTTAAACCCCTCCAGGGATGGGGACTCCACCACCTCCCTGGCAGCCTCTGCCAGGGCCTGAGAACCTTTTCAAGTAAGAAATTTTTCCTGATGTCCAAGCTGAACCTCTCCTGGCACAACTTGAGGCCATTTCCTCTCATCCCATCACCTGTCATTTGGGAGAAGAGACCAACCCCCACCTCACCACAACCTCCTTTCAGGCAGTTGTAGGGAGCAAAGAGGTCTTCCCTCAGCCTCCTTTTCTCTAAGCTAAAAAACCCCAGTTCCCTCAGCTGCTCCTTGTAGGATTTGTTCTCCAGCCCTTCACCAGCCTTGTTGCCCTTCTTTGGACTCGCTCCAACCCCTCCATCTCCTTCTTGTACTGAGGGGCCCAAATAGGACAAGAGGAAATGGCCTCAAGTTGCACCAGGGGAGGTTTAGACTGGATATCAGGAAAAAATTCTTTACTGACAGAGTGGTGAAGCCCTGGCAGAGGCTGCCCAGGGCAGTGGGGGAGTCCCCATCCCTGGAGGGGTTTAAAAATCACATAGATGTGGTACTTGGGGACAGGGTTTAGCAGGCACAGTGGTGACAGTTGGATTGGATGATCTCAAAGGTCTTTTCCAACCTAACAATTCTGACATTAAGTCTTGACAAGTACCACAGCACAGGATCTGGCAGCAGCCTCTCCCTCAAGTGTCAAATGAGCCTTCCTACCTTCAGGGGAGGCAGCAGCCTCGCTGGCTCCTGCAGCCCCGCTGTGTTGTTTGGAGTCAGCAGGTTTACAGCAGGAGTTCAGGAGGCAGGACAGCCTTTCCAGGCATTGGAGTAACACTGCTGCTCACCCCCACCCTAATTTTGCAGCTCCTCCACAACACAAAGGCAGGGGATGCCCCCAAGGCACAGAAGGGAGACAGCATTTGAATGCAAGAGACCTTTACCAGACAGGGCAGGTTGGGAATTCAACCTGGGAGCAGGCTCCTCTGGGCTTCTACAAGACCACAGGCAGCCTCAGGCAAGCAGCTAAGGAAGTTATTGAGTTTGTAAAATACTGCTGGGTGAACTGATATGTTAATTAGTGTCCAAAGCCAGTCAGAGCTGGTACCTGGCCCAAGCAAGGATGTGAGCAGGTTCTCAGCTTAGTCATGGCTCTGGATTCCATTGAGACCACCCTGCTGCAGCCTGCAGCCTCTGTGGGCAGCTGGCACGATTCTGAGCCACTGCCCCCACCTCTCACCGCTGGAGAGACCCAGATGTCTCCTACAGAAAGCCTGAGCTTCAGCTTTGGCAGCACAGCCTTGGCCACCCAACTCAGCTGCCCTCTCTAAAAGGGGCAGCAGACCACAGCCATGGCTTGCTGAGGAGCAAGGAGATGATCCAGCCAATGCAAGGCAGCTGTCCAGACCCAAAATGTCTTTGTAGTTGTGTCTCCTGCAAGGTGGCTGATCACTCTCTTCTTGAGAGACAAAGGCATCCAAACAGCCTCCAGGAGCTGTAGGCTCCGGGCAGGCTCACACCTGGGCTCTCACCACAAACACATTCACCTGCTTGGACACCAGGGCTCTGCAGGACCAGAGGTCCACCTTCTCAAAGAGGGGATTCAGAGCACATGAGGTGAGGAGCTGGACTACTGGAAAAGACAGTAGCTCAGGAGAACTGGAGTCAGGCAGCTGCTTCCCTGGGTGCTCAGGTTTTTCCTATAGATGTGTCCAGGTTCATCAAGACACTGCTGTCTGCCCTTCTCACCAAGCCAGGTCCTCACCCTGGAATCACTGCCTCTGGTGGGAGCAATGTACCTTCTCAGAGGAAGAGGATGCAGCTCAACTGCCATGCTAAGATGAGAGTGCTGGTGGCTCTTCAACCTTCCTACCTGCTTGAGAAGAGCTGTGCATGCTCAGACCCTCACCTGGCCTTGGGCAGGGGGAGATTGGCCATTGGGAAGAGGTTCTTCCCCCATTGGGTGTTGGAGCACTGGAACAGCTCCCCTGGAAGCAGTCAGGGCACCTGCTCTGCCAGCATTCCAGAAGCATTTGGACATTGCCCTCAGTGACAGGGGGTGAGTGTTGGGAGTGTCCTGTGCAGGGACAGCAGTTGGACTGGATGGGCCTTTTGGGACCCTTCCAGCTCGGGTAATTCTATGATTCTGGGACCTACAGCAACTTCTCCTCCCCTTCCAAGAAGCCCACTCCAGGGCAGGCAAGCACTGGCAGCTAAAGCTGGACTTCAGAGGGGCTCCCCTTTGCAGAGAATTATGTTTTGCATCTCCCAGAGCTATCAGCACTCTGCAGACTTTGCTGTCCTCAGTGACAACCTCCTGCAGAAACTGCTCAGAGAACCCTCTCTTTCACTTGAACCCTAAATTACACCTGAAAAGCACAACAGCTCAGAAGTCTCCTGTGGTGCCAGCAAGTCTGCAGACAATATATCTGCCTGGCCAGGCACTGGCAGAGGATGCCCAGGGAGGTGGTTGAGTCACCATCCCTGGAGGTGTTTGAAAGATGGGTAATGAGTTTTTGAGGGATATAGTTTAGTGGAGGATGGGTGCGGTTGGACTCGATCTCCGAGGTCTTTTCCAACCAGAAGATTCTATGACTCTATATTCCCCTAAAACATGCAGGATTCTACAGCAGGAGCACACACCTTCTGGAAAGAGGAGTCCCAGAGCTCCACCTTCCCACTGGAAGGAGTATGCAAAGAGGAGCGGTTCTGGTGCAACCAGGCCAGCATTGATCTAAGTAAAGTCATGGAATGGTTTGGGTTGGAAGGAACCTTAAAGATCATCCAGATCCATCCCACAGAGACCCAGTGGAGAACCCAGCTGATGACCCAGTGCTGTCAACAAGGCCTTCACCTACCTTAGACTCGAGGTAGACGTTCGCTGAAGACATCTTTCCCAGCTTGCACATGCAGCAAGCCAGCGAGATGGCACAGAGGATGAAGAGGCTGTCGTTGACCAGGGCACGGGCAAGGACTGTCCACCTCAGCTGGCTCTCCAGGGCCTCACCGTGGATTAACATTGCACAAGCTAAGTTGACAACTAAGAAGAGGAGGCTGGTAAATATGGAACCCAGATACAACAGGACCCTGGGGTGAGGAGGGGAAAAAAATGGAGTTAGTCAAACAATTCTGGGGGCATTCCCCACCACCCTCGTGGTGACCTCCCAGCATGGCCAGTGCTGTGGAAATCAGCCATTCCAGCAAGTTTCAGTGGTTGCAGTGACAGCCCAAGTCTGAGCTGCTCTCATAATGCACGAGCAGCATAAGTAGTCATGAGTTACAGGACTCATCTCCTGACAGTCAGGTTCTTATCTTGCAGATTTTAAGTGTTGCTCAAGCTCTGCATTAACTCCAGTCAATAAGCCATGAGTCATCACAATCACTGCAGTTTCTTTATTGAAAGCCACTGGAGCTTGCATTTTCTGTTGGGGGTTTCCCTGGAAATGGCCAGGCTGCACAAACACAGGTCCCACCTATTGCTCAAGCCTCATCCTGCAGATCTTTTCTCAGGATGGGACAGCTTGGAATGACCTCAAGAGTTCACCTGCTTTGCCAGCAGCACCATTACTGGGATGCTGATGAGGTTGGGGGGGCTCCAAAGCACAACACTGATCCTTTCTCAGACCACACCTGGTTATGGCTTTAGCTCTGTTCAGTTTTTGGGGCTCTGAAGCTCTCAATCCCAGCCCTGCAGAACAACTTCATCTTAAGCCAGCTTTGGAGGCAACGTTGGAAGCATCACTTACTTGTACTTGTTGAATTCAGCTGCACATTTCACTTTGAATATGACCTAGGGGAAAGATTTGCACAGCATTATTGAACAGGACCTACAGTTCTCCTTTAAGCTTAGCAAAGATAGACAAAACAGCAGAGCCAGCATCCCTGGGGACCTCCTGAAGGACTTCAGATTATCTCTTAGCACCAAGCCTTGCACCAGACCCACCTGCAAGAACAATTGGTGCTCCTTCTCCTGCAAAAGCTGAGCTCAAATGTAGGGGTCCAAGAGGCACAAACATATTTAATATCACATATGTGACAAGGACTTTAACACCACACCTAAGGACTGCAAGAAAAGCAGGGAGCTTGGAACTCAGTAGTCATTAAGAGCATTCAAAAATGCATCTACTTTGCCGGGTCCTCTGCATGGTTTAGGACCTCACTCACACTTGATTTCCCTGTTAGAGAAGGCCACTTGAGCTGCTGTGCTTTAGCAAGACAAAAGCTGATCTAAACCAGCCCTCTGGTACTGGATTATGGAGCTGCAGGCTGTAACAAGCACTCAGAGCTCACAGCTCCTCCACCCTGAAGAGGTTTGTGGGCCAAATACACCTGAACACTAACTGTGAGGTGGCAGGAAGCCCTGCGAGGTGGAAGGCCGAGAGCAGATCTGGGTTCCATGAACCTCCTCACCACACACAGGAGGGAGCAGTGCTGCAAAGCAAGGGTTCACAGGCCTCTCCTCAGTCTGTAGATACTCAAGCCATGCCTGAACCCCAGCCACTTGGGTGGGGAGGGCTGGAGAACCATCAGCTCACCCTCAGGCAGCCCTACAGTGCTCTCTTTCCAATGCAGCAGCCCAGGCTCCATGTCCTTTTGGGCTGGAGGGTGGCTCCTGCTGAAGCACACAGAGGAAGGACTTCGAGCCTGAGGAAGCATGGACAGGTTCAGAAGGTGCAGACACACTCTGAAGGCCCAGCTCAGCAATCCTGCTGCAAGGGACAGTTAACCAGTGCACACACATGGTCAGGACAAGGAGCAGGAAAACAGGATGCTGGGAGAGCTACACAAGCTCACTTGTCACAAACCAACTCAGCAGAAAGCCATGGCTGGAAGTGGGTTTTGTCCTGTGAAAAGATCCTGGTGCAGACCCCACCAGGAAGGATCCTGGAGCTGGAGGTCACGCTCCACTCAGACAAAGCCTGTTTCCTGAGCAGAATCTTTGAAGGAACTTGGGAAGAGGCAGCCAGCCATCTAGGCAGATCCAGTGGACAGGTTCTTCTGCAGGGAGTCCTCCCTGTCAGCTTCCAGACTGCAGCTGCAGGGAAGGACCACTCCTCTCTGACAAAGCACCCTTAGTCAGCTTTCCTTCTCATGGGATTTCTTGGCTCCTGCCTTCCAGTCAGCACTGTGGCAGCACTGGCACTCAAGCTTCAGAAATCAAGCCCCTGCCAATAACATTTCCAGAGGCATTTGAGGGTCCTCTGCCCCATTACAGTAGCTCCCAGCATTTGGAAGCCCTCCTAGAGGGCATCAGACAGTTTCAACAATGCTGTTTGGAGAGCCAGTGGCACCATCTGGTTCCTCTGCCCAGTACAAGGGAGGATGAACTCAGGAAGCACCTCAGTGGGGGAACAAGATGTGGTTCTTCAGCAGAGGGAGGTATCCAGTCCCCACAGCTGAGGGGCATCTTACTACAAGCAGTCTCTGAAGTCCTCTGCCCTGTTGTCCTGGTCTATTCCAGCCCAGATAATTACAGAAGAATGGCAAAATCCAGCCAAGGTACAGGAAACTCTGGCCTTGGATGGACCAGGGGGTGACTTCAAAGAGAAAAACACCCAAATTCTCCCTGTGCTTAGGTTGCCTGTATAGAATATAGAATGGTTTGGGTTGGAAGAGGCCTTAAAGTCCATCCAGTTCCAACCCCCTGCCGTGGGCATGGACACCTCCCACTGGATCAGGGGGCTCAAACCCCATCCAACCTGGCCTTGAACACCTCCAGGGATGGGGCAGCCACAGCTTCCCTGGGCAACCTGGGCCAGGGCCTCCCCACCCTCACAGGAAAACATTTCTTCCTCAAATCTCATCTCATTCTCCCCTCCTTCAGCTTAAAATCCTTCCCCCTTGTCCTATCCCTGCAATGTAGGCTACATTCAAGCACTTTGGGGGTGTCAAAGCAGACATCAAGCACATTCAGCCTGGAAACCTCTCAATTCAGCATCCATTCTTGCAGTGTGGAAATCCATCAGAGGTATCTGTACTTCTGCTCTGACTCCCAGAAGAGCAGATGCTGCAGTTATGGACTGAACAGCAGAGCAAATAAGTCTTTAGTTTGTATGCCAGATGATCACTCTGGGTGAGAAGGGTGAGAACAGCCCCTCAGTTGAGCAGGGAAATGCCATGGGCTAAAGTGGCATTTGACAGTTGGGTTTGATGACCTTAGAGGTCTTTTCCAACCTTAATGATTCTATGACTCTAAAGAAGATGTTGGCTTCCACAGCTGCTGTAGCCCTGTGCAGGACAGTCTCCCAAACCTCTCCCCTACACCCCCAAGCCCTGGAATTAAGGCACACAAAGCTGTCTCAGGAATAAGGGCACAATGGTAACTGAGGACTTGAGCCTGGACCACTGCTGCAAGACAAGGGAGACCCCAGCACCAGCCTTGCACCTTTATTAGTCCCAGGTATTTAATCCTGTAACTTCAGGGGAAGAGCAGGCATCACTTTTCATAGAATCATAGAATGACCTGAGTGGGAAGGGACCCACAAGGATCATTGAGTCCAACTCCTGTCTCTGCACAGGACACCCCCAACACTCACTCCGTGGGTCTGAGGGCATTGGCCAAATGCTTCTGGAATGTTGTCAGGCTGTGAGTGCTTCCCTGGGGAGCTGTTCCAGTGCTCCACCACCCTCTGGGGGAAGAACCTCTTCCTAATGTCCAATCTAACCCTCCCCTGGCACATCTTTCTGCCATTCCCTCGGGTCCTGTCATTGGTCACCAGAGAGAAGAGCTCAGTGCCTGCTCCTCCTTGCCTTATGAGGAAACAGAAGGCTATGAAATCCCCCCTCAATCTCCTCTCCTTCACATTTTTAGGTGGTTTTGGTTATTATCTGCAGGTTTTTTCTTCAGTAGGTGACACCAGTAGCATCTCTGGGTTCTTATCCTTGAGACAATCTTGCAATCCTCTCAAGCACTGGACTAGCTCTGCTGCTTTCAATGCAAGGACAGCTGATGCAGAGAGTTGTGCTGTGAGGAAACCAGCACAGAGAGCTGAGGAGCAGTCCTGTTCTTCATAAAAACAGGACATCCAGACCCCTCTGATCTCAAACAGGTGTGTTGTGCCAAGTTGACAGTAGCAACCCTTGCAAACAGAACAGTTCCTTCAGTTCCTAGCTGAGTCCTGCCCCAGAAGTCACAGAGGAAACAAGGAACAGAGGTCTCTGCTGGCCCAGAGCAGCAGAACAGAGAGCATTTCCTCCTGAGCAAGCCTTTCTAACAGGCAATACTCAGTTGTCCTTCTGGAGCCACAAGTCCTTTGGGTACTTCCCATCAGTCTCAGACCTGGGAAGAAAGGAAGAAGAGCTACAGACCTCAAAGTCTCCTGTGATGATGAAGGCTTTTGGTTTTAGGATGAGAGTGGATGTATTTCACAAAAGTGAACACCTTGCTGGCATCAAAGAGCCCAGGAAGTGAACTTGCTAAGGGCACGTCATCAGAGCATTGTTTAGGATGCACACTCATCCTTAGAAGGTGTCCTGGAGAAGTCATAGCTGCAAAGAGAAGACAAGTGACAGACTGTGCCACAAAGATGGCTCCATGGACCATTTTCCATACCTGCACAAGCCAGGACTGTATCCCTAACATGGAGCCTCAGGCAGTGCCTCAGCTTGGTCTTGGAACAGCCATTCACAACAGATCTGAAAGATCCAGGAAAGCCAGAAACTTGGCATTGTATGATGGACTTAACTTCCTTTGCTCCATAAAGAAATCATGAGTTTGGGCTCTCCAGATGCAATCATAGAACCATGGAAATGTTTGGTTTGGAAGGGACCTCAAAGCCCATCCAGTTCCAACCCCTTGCCATGGGCAGGGACACCTCCCACTGGATCAGGGGGCTCAAAGCCCCATCCAACCTGGCCTTGAACACCTCCAGGGATGGGGCAGCCACAGCTTCTCTGGGCAACCTGGGCCAGGGCCTCCCCACCCTCACAGGAAAACAATTTCAAGACATAACCTTGAGATAAACACAGCCCTCACTCAGCTGCAGAAGCATCCACAGATTCCTTCACCCTGTTGGTCAACACCAAGCACCGGAGCAGAGCACAGACTATTCTGGAACTACACCCCACAAGTGTTCAAGCCCCCAGCTGCCCCTCAGGGGAAGAGCTGGAGCTGTGCACGAGGAGAATCTCTCACCATCCCCACTGAGTTCACCCTATGCCATTGTAAACAGAAGGTCCAACTTGCACATACCCTGATTTCCTGGAATAGCTGGCTGCCAGCATGGCCACCTGTTCATTCGGGAAGCGTGGGTCCCATTGGAATCATCAGCTATGGGATGGATCAGTTTGAAGTGACCCCTTCAGCTGTCCCTCTGAGGCAGAGTGCATGTGTTAGGTGTCTCCTAGACAAGGAAGGTGGAAGAGTGAAAGAATGGATAGAAGATTTTCCAGTTTCCCATCTGAGAAGACAAGGTAAAGGCCACCAAGGACAAAGAGCTCCCAGGCTGGATGCTCTTTCCATCCATGTCTGCTCTGGTGCAATTAGAGCAGCGAGGGATGAAAGAGGCTGATGTCACCTCATCAGATGGAGCACTTAGGGAAGCCCAGACAGGTTAAGGGTTGTGGCCACACCAGTCTGGCTGGCCGGAGCCTCACCGCTCCAGCAGAAGGCCTTACTCATCCTCACACATAGCTGATGACTCCCAAGTGAAGCAAGGAGTGAAGCCAAGTGCTCCAGAAGGTCTCTGAAAGGGTCAAGATGGAGGTTGTTGTGGTGCTGCTGCTGACAATGACCTGGGGGAAAGCACAGTTGGCAGACTGGAGATGAATTTGGTCAACGCCCTCAGTCACACGGTGTGAATGTTGGGAGTGTCCTGTGTAGGGACAGGAGTTGGACTCGAAGGTCCTTTTGGGTCCCTTCCAGCTCAGGTCATTTTGTGATTCTATGGCTCCTGGGAATTACTTCACATGACTCAAGGAGATGTCTAGCTGGCAGCAGAGGAGCTATTCCAGAAGCAAGGCAGAGGAGCATGCTGAGCCATTGTTCTCCCTGTCTGAGGCAACATCTGAGGAATTCTGACCTGATGTACTGTGAACTCCAGATTTCCTGGAAAGGGACTCATTCTGTTACAAGCTGAACAGAAAGAAAGGGAAGTTCCCAAGCAAAAGGATGCTCCAAGTGGGAATAATAAGGCAGTGGCAAAAAGAAACTGTCACCACCAAATAAGCATCCCACATGCATTTTGTCAGGACTCCACATACCTTCAGGAATCTCAGGGGACAGGAAAAGGATACCCTCTCCCCACAGAACAGAGGAACACAGGGCAGTCTGAGGTTGAATTTCAGCTCCAGAACAGCCTGGAGTGCAAAATAATGCCCATGCTCCACAGCTATTTGGTGTTTCTTGGAGCTCTTCCACCCACCCAGCACCATTTCATGCTCTGCTTGTGCACAGCCCGAGGTGCTCCTAAAAATCAAGTGAGATTAGCTCAAATAACATGGCAAAGGTCACATTTTCTTTCAGTGACAGATGCCATTTCTCCAGCATCTTCACAAAGGAGGCACTGTGTACAAAGACAATCAGCCAGCCCTTCAGCACTGCTTTTATATGAGGACAAACCAGAGCAGGATGGTGCCCTTGAAGCAGAAGCCCCAATGCCCTTCTACAGGTTGCAAGCAACTGGTTCTGAAGATTTGGGAAGGGACAAGCTCTCCACAACAGGTCCTGCTTGAAGTCACACTCAAACCTACAAATCACCTCTAGATCTTGAGCCCCTTCAGCTCAGCTGCTGTGGTTCCAACCATAGCTGCTCTCCTTCCTCCAGGGAGTGACAGTTATGTTTGATAATGCCCCAAGTCCCCTTAACACATCCCCTCCTGTGCTTTAAGAGAAGCACTGAGCACAGCAAAGCCAGTCAGCAGCACATGGCACCCTCTGTCTAGAGAAGGATGAGCTCATTTTATCAGCCTGTTGCCCAAGCAGAGAAAGCCAAATATCACCACTCAGCATCATTTCTTTCATTCAGATGGAAGCCAGAAAAGCCCCAAAGGCTTTCAGTCCACCTAGCTGCACTCTTTCTCCCAGTCTCTGGAGCTGCAGGCTTCACCACCTCCCTCCAGTGTAAGATAACTCATGAACACCACGAGATGCTGGACACCCATTCCACCTGCGACAGCCAAGCATCCGACCCTCTCCGTAACTCAGCACGCAGATCCATTTTAATAAGTCATTTTATCCTCCCCACTCTACATCTTGAGCTCTTTTTTCCTCAGACAGTATTTCCCTCAAGTCTAGGTCTTCAAGGAGAAAACAGTAGGGTATATTGAACCAGAGTCCACCAAAACCACATATCGTGGGAGGAAGGGAACCCTGAGAACCTATTTGAGTTTACTCTGTTGTTCTCTAAAGGAGCCTTTTAACAAGGGGAGGCCCTGGCACAGGTTGCCCAGAGAAGCTGTGGCTGCCCCATCCCTGGAGGTTTTCAAGGCCAGGTTGGATGGGGCTTTGAGCCCCCTGATCCAGTGGGAGGTGTCGCTACCCATGGCAGGGGGGTGGAACTGGATGGGTTTTAAGGTCCCTTTCAACCCAACCCATTCTCTGATTAAGCCTGCAAAGAGGCAAATCTGCCATCAAGTCCACTGACTTGAAGGAAAACAGCAATCCAGGCACTTTGTGGCACCAGAATGTGAGATCCCTTCCTCATCCTGCCTTTCAAGGAACACAAACACTTTCTGTTTGGAGCGATGGGTAGGTCAGGCTCCCTTTAACAGCCAAGATGGATTACACACACTATGCACCAGTTATTTTGCAGCACATCTACCACCACCAGCTTTCCCAACGGGCCCTTCACCCCAGCTTCTAGGTGTTTGTGTCAGAGGAGGAAGAACCAAAGCAGCTGAACAACCCCATCGCTCCAAGTCTCACATTATCACGTGAACGTTGATGTCCTCGGGAAAATGAAATCATAACTCCCCATCGGTGACACATCGGAGCGACGGAGCGATTTCGCTGTGTGTTAGCGATTCCTTTGTGAGGCAGGGGAACAGCTGAGAGCTGCAGAGCAAAGAATCTGAACAACAACAACAACAAAGCTGGAAGGAAAGTACTGCCTATTTATGAAACAAGTCACCAAACTGGGAGGCAGAGGGCCGCTCGGGAGAAACTGGAGCAGAAACGAAATAGCCACGAGAGGAAAGGGGAGAGCAAAGGCTTTAAAAGATAAAAGGTGAAAGGACTGAAAAAAGAGGATAAAAATCATACAAAACAAGTGATGGGGAACCCAAATAAAAGAAGGAAAACAGCTCAGCAACAACAAGCAGCCCAGCACCGTCCCAGCAGCGATCATTGTGCTGGGAAGGGGCCCTCCTCTCCCGCCCCGGGGCTGTTGTCTGGGGAGGCAGAAGGATCTCAGGGGGCTTTTTTTTTTTTGTCTTTTTCTTTTGGTCTGTCAAGCTGCAGAACAACAAACCCAGTTCACAGGAGGGATGGAGAGAAGGAGGGAGCGCAGCAACAATAGCAGAAGAGGCTGTAGCTGGTGACGTAATGGTTGGCATCACTCCAGAGCAGAGCAGCCCCTGCTGCTGCCACTTTCTGGTCCCCTTTAGAGAAGGGGAATCAATTAAAAACAAATAATAATAAAAAAAAGATGCAAAGCACTCCCCCCCCCCCCCCCCCCCCCCCCCCGCCCCGAGAGGCCCTCCAGGCTCTGCCACCACTCATAGGGTTGCAAAGGGGGAAAAGCCTCACACAGGAGTGGGGAACATCTCGGTACCTTCCAAATCCTGGATTCAGGGCATGTTCCTGCCCTCCTCCCCGTGTCACCCCTCCGGGACCTGCCTTCAGGGCACACCCTGAATCCCACCACCCCCTGATGCCAGGAATCAGGACACACTTTTGGTTCAACCCTTCCCCATCCCCAAGCTTGGATTCAAGGCATAATCCCCGTGCCTGCCTGGATTCAGGACATAACCTCCATGTCTTTCCCTATTCCCAAACCTGGATTTGGGGCATAACCTCCGTGCCTCTCCCTATCACCAAACTTGGATTCAGGGCTTAATCCTTGTGCCTATGCCCAAACGTGGATTCAGGGCACAATCTCTGCGCCTCTCCCCATCCCCAAAAGCCTGGATTCAGGGCGTAATCTCTGCACCTCTCCCCATCCCCAAAAGCCTGGATTCAGGGCGTAATCTCTGCACCTCTCCCCATCCCCAAAAGCCTGGATTCAGGGCGTAATCTCTGCACCTCTCCCCATCCCCAAAAGCCTGGATTCAGGGCGTAATCTCTGCGCCTCTCCCCATCCCCAACAGCCTGGATTCAGGGCGTAATCTCTGCGCCTCTTCCCATCCCAACAGCCTGGATTCAGGGCGTAATCTCTGCGCTCTCCCATCCCAACAGCCTGGATTCAGGGCGTAATCTCTGCGCCTCTCCCCATCCCCAACAGCCTGGATTCAGGGCGTAATCTCTGCGCCTCTCCCCATCCCAAAAGCCTGGATTCAGGCGTAATCTCTGTGCCTCTTCCCATCCACAAATCTCGATTCAGGGCATAATATCTGTGCCTCTTCCCATCCCCAAACCACGATTCAGGGTATAATCCCTGTGCCTGTCCCTACCCTCCAACCTGGATTCAGGGCACAACCCCTGTGCCTGCCTGGATTCAGGGCAAAAACCCCTGCCTCTCTCAACTTGTCCCACCCAAAGCCCGCACTGAGCACGGACCTCTCAGCATCCTCTCCCACTGATGCTGGCGGGACAACCCCCCTCCCCAAACCCTGCCTTTGGGGTACCTCCAACTTTGGTGGGGGTGGGCGTAGAGGAGATTTTACCCCCCTCGGGGTGGGAGTTTGGCTTCTCCCCTCCAAGGCAGCATCTTACCTCGGCGAAATAGAGGTTGAGGAGGCAGAGGCTGGAGAAGAGGAGGCAGCCGGGCAGGCAGTAGAGCAGCCAGTGTGCAAAGGGCTGCTGGAGGCGGAGGTCCTGCAGGGAGTTCTGCAGGTAGAAGGAGAAGAGGGTGGTCCTGAGGGCTGCCCAGAGCAGGCAGAGGAAGAGGCAGAGCGTGTGGTAGCTCAGCCGCCGCTCTCGGTAGTAGAGGAGCAGCCAGAGCTGCAGGTAAGCGAAGAGGAAGAGGGCGGCGTAGAGCGCCGTGTGGAGCACGGTGAGACCCAGCTCCACCGCGTAGGGCACGGCGGAGCCCTCACCCAGGGCCGCCCCCGCCGTCGTCGAGCTCATGGGGCAGCGGGGGAGGCTCCGGCCCATCCAACGCTCACCCTCCCTGCCCTCCCCTCAGCCCCTGCTGGAGACCATGAAACAAAGAGGGAGCCCCCCCCCCCGCTCCTTTCTCCTCCTCCTCCTTTCTTTCTCGCCCGCCCTCCTGGCCGCGCCACCAGCCCGCCCGCCGCCAAACAACTCTGCCGGGGACAATCAGCTGAGTCCGAGCATTTGAGGCGCTCGCTCCTGGCAGTGCGCGCTTCCCATTGGCTCTCACTTTGGCCACGCCCCTCCAGCGCTGCCCAGACGCCATCGCGATTAGTTCTCGCGTCTGTCAATCAAAAATATCGCCCCGCCCCGGCCTCGCTCGCGTCGCTTGCTTTTTGGGTTGACGGCGACGCCCGCCTCCCATCGGAGGCACCGCCTCCTGCGCTCCCACAAATCCCGGCATTGGGAATTGCGCTGCTGTGGGCTTCGTGGAGCTCCCGAGGGACAGCTCTGGGGGGTTCCCCGCAGTCCTAAGGGAGGAGAGATTGCGCTTTGTGGGGTCGTTGTAGCAGCGCTGGGATCGAGGAGCAGGACTGGGGTTCCTGCGAGAATTGGGGAGCTTTCCCAGAAGGATCCCAGGAGCTGGGGGGGGGGGCGGTGAGCACCCCCAGAAGCTGAAGGTGTGGTTTGGGCACCCCAAAAAGCTTGCCGGGGGTGTGGGAGGTGCAGGTTCCCTCCCTGCTGTTGTCTCTTCTATATAGACACCATTCCACCCCCAACTGTAGGGAAGGCTGGGAGATTGTAGCATCCACTTGGATCCTCTGATACTAAGAGATCTTGGCTCTTGGAGGTCCCATCTGGAGGGACCAGACTGGCACAGATCCATCAGCTTTATATCTGGCATCCCAGATTCTCCTCACACCCTACAGCCAGGCTCCGCACCACTGGGCGCTGCCAAGGGGACACCTGGATGTGGGATGCTGTCCTAGCAGCCGTGGTTGGAGGGACCAAGGACTTCAGCTCTGGACACCCAGGTAGGTGACATCCCATCTTGGAGCGATGTTGTGCATCATCACAGTACCAGCTGCTTTCCAGGGACTTTTGGGGGGCTGGACCCCAGGGTTGGATCAGAGAGGGGCAGCAGAGGGTGAGGATACAGGATGTGTGGGCAGAGGGAAAGGTTGCATCGCGTCCCTTCTGCAGCCTTGGCTTTAGCAAGCCAGGCCCAGCAGGTGTGCTGAGTGCAGGGAAGTGGGACCTGGAAGTGAAAATGAAAGTGAAACTCTCTGGGAAGTGGCAGGAAATGGGACAAAGTGGAAGCATCACTTAAAAAAATGTAGACAAAGCAGGCTGGGCAACAGGCTGAGATGCGCTTTGGTACCCGTGTGCTTCCCACCTTGGGATGCTGCTCCTATAAATCATCCTCATCCCTTGACTGCAGGCCCATATCCTGCGTGTGAGCTGAAAATCAGGCACATCTGGTGCAGGGGGGAGAGGCAACAGCGTGGAAGGGATCTCTGTTATCATCCAACACGCTGTGCCAGATGTCTTGTGAGCTGCCCCGGTGTGGATTTGTGCCGTGGGGTGATCACGCAGCAATCTGCAACGACCTTAAAACACGAAAAAGTGTGCCTGTTTGTGCACAAAGAATCACAGAATGCCATGAGTTGGAAGAGACCCACAAGGATCATCAAGTCCTACTCCTATCTCTGCACAGGACAACCCCAAAAAGGGCCTGGCAGTGCTCTGGCTTGAAACAGCGTTTGGGGATAAATGGAGGATAAATGACTTGATGATCTTAGAGGTCTTTTCTAACCTTAATGATTCTATAACTGCCTCTGGAGTGAGGCTCTAATTTCTGGATGGAAGCAGAGGATGAGTTTGCTGTGCATCCTGGTGTTGCAGCCTGACTGGGAAGCTTGTTGGAGCATCCAGTGCAGGTGGAAATATCTTCTATAGGATCACGGATACGGCAGCACATAATGCAGGGACACGGCTGTAGGGACCTCGTGGCTGCAGTTTGCAACCCCTGCCTCCTCTGAAAGCTGCTGGGGAGAAGGGGGCATGGGAAGGGCCAGTAGGTATTTTGGTCTTGTGACATCCCATCCCAAAGCTGTGGAGAACCATCTCAGCGCTATTGCAGCTCCAAACACTGGGGAACTGCAGCTTTTTGACCTTATTCAAGTCAGCTGGGTTAAAGAACTTGTCTTTGGAAATTGTGAGAGGAGCTGGTTGAGCTCTGTTCCAGCAAAACTGGGTAGTGTTAGGTAACCTGACTTTGCTGATTAGGAGAAGGGTGGTGCTGGCCACTTCTTCAAAGATGAGCAAGGAAGTGGGTCATGTAGTAAAAAGTGTGCTAAATAATGCAATATCTGGAAAGGAAGTGATGTTATTGCTGGGCAAACATAGGATTCCATAAAGCCAACGCATAACCTCCATCAGGAGAGGAGGAAACCAAATATTTCTTGACATAAGCCATATTTCAGCAGTTGTCAGCACTGTGTGTCAACAGTTGGGAAGCACGTGACTCAGAGTTTGTAGAATCATAGAATTCTGGAATGGTTTGGGTTGGAAGGGAACTTAAAGCCCATCTGGTTCCAAACCCCCACGGACACCTCCCACTGGATCAGGGGGCTCAAAGCCCCATCCAACGTGGCCTTGAACACCTCCAGGGATGGGGCAGCCACAGTTTCTCTGGGCAACCTGGGTCAGGGCCTCTCCACCCTCACAGGAAAACATTTCTTCCTAAGATCTCATCTCAATCTCCCCTCTTCCAGCTGAAAACTGTTTCCCTGTTGTCCTATCCCTGCACTCCCTGATGAAGAGCCCCTCCCCAGCTTTCCTGGAGCCCCTTTCAGTCCTGGGAGGCTGCTCTAAGATCTCCCTGGAGCCTTCTGTTCAGGCTGAACAACCCCAGCTCTCTCAGCCTGAGTTATGTGGTCTTCTGCTGGTTTCTTCTTCCTCGTAACAAGTGATAGGATGAGAGGAAATGGCTTCGAGTTGTGCCAGGGGAGTTTTAGATTGGATATCAGGATAAATTTCTTTACTGAAAAAGTTGAGAAGCATTGGAAGGGGCTGCCCAGGGCAGTGGTGGAGTCTTCATCCATGGAGGGGTTGAAAAAGCATGTAGATGTGGCACTTTGGGATATAGATTAGTGGACATGGTGGTGATTGGGCTGATAGTTGGACTGGATGATCTTAATCGTCTTTTCCAACTCAGTGATTCCATGATTCTATGACAGACCTAACCCTACCCCACCCCCAGACAGTGAAGGGGCCTCAAGGTGACAGTTTCACATAAGAGATGTCACTGGAGAGTCAGCATCATCCAGGGATGCTTTAGTGGGATCCCAGGGATGCTTGCTTTGGTCCCGAAGAGCGTATTTGTCATCCCTTCTGGAGAAAAGAGGTTTACAGACAACATCCCTGTTGGGACAGCTTCCATCTTAGAATCATAGAATCATGGAATTGTTAAGGTTGGAAAAGCCCTCTAAGCTCATCCAGCCCAACCATCAGCCCAACCCCTCTGTGCCCACTAAACCATGTCCCAAAGTGCCACGTCTACACGCTTTTTGAACCCCTCTAGGGATGGAGATAAGCTGGCTGCAAGCAAGTTGGATGCATTTGGGAAGGTGTTGCTGGTCGTGTGGCTGGAGGAATTCACATGGATCCACAGAGCAGAAGGCTGGGACAGAGAGCTTTTCAGGGAGTTTTTCTGCACCCTCTAGAGGAAGCCTATGTGCATGATCCAAAGTGCAAGAAGAACCATCAGCTTTGTGCTCGCTCTTGCTTTTTCAGCAGCAGCAGGAGGAATATTTGTGCTGGGGCATCAGGCCATGCTGGGGAGAGGGCTTCAAACTGTGTCACTGTAGCTGTTGAGTCCACCCCACGGGGATTTGGTGACTGTTTGGTGTCCCCTCTGCCAGCAAATCTGTGATGCCAGCGCACTGGGTAACTGCTGCCACGTGAAAGACAGCCAAACACGGGTGCCAGCTGGGTGGGGGTGAATGTCCTGCTGCAACAAAAGGCCTGATCTGTGTGGATCACCATAGGAGAGGCTGAAGTGTCTCCATTTGGGAGCATCCTAAGTGCTCCTGGTTTTAGGAGTGTCCACCTAGGGCACTCAAACTTGCCAGCTGAGGGCTCTGCAGGCTGGAAGATGCCAAAACAATGAGATAAAATGAAGGGGAAGGGAAGCAGAAGTGTAATTTTTATGCAACAGATGTAAAGGGTAGGGGGTTTGGATCACTGGGAGGAAAATTCCCTGCTGAGGGGTGTGGAAAATTTCACATCACTGGTGTTTAAGTCCAGGTTGGTGCTGTTTCTCTGGGATTCTGGGAGGCCCATGGATGATGGGGATGGGGTCAGGCTTGGGGCAATCCCAAGCACAAGTATAGACTTGGTGGAGAATGGATTGGGAGCAGCCCTGAGGAGATGGATTTGGGGTGTTGGGGCATAAGAAGGTCCACATGAGCCAGCAACGTGAGCTTGCAGCCCGGAGAGCCAAGGGTGTCCTGAGCTGCATCCAAAGCAGTGGAACCAGCAGGGTGAGGGAGAGGATTCTGCCCCTCTGCTTTGCTCTGTTGAGACCTCACCTGGAGTCCTGTGTCCAGTTCTGGAATCCTCAGCACAGGAAGGACATGGATCTGTTGGAGCAAGTCTAGAGGAGGCCACAGAGATGAGCTGGAGAATATCCCATCTGAAGACAGGCAGAGAGAGTTGGGGTTGTTCAGCCTGGAGACGAGAAGACTCCGGGGAGACCTTAGAGCAGCCTCCCAGTACTGAAAGGGGCTCCAGGAAAGCTGGGGAGGGACTCTTGATCAGGGAGTGCAGGGATAGGATGAGGGGGAATGGTTTTAAGCTGCAAGAGGGGAGACTGAGATGAGATCTTAGGAAGAAATGTTTTGCTGTGAGGGTTCTGGCCCATATTGCCCAGAGCAGTGGTGGCTGCCCCATCCCTGGAGGTGTTGAAGGCCAGGTTGGATGGGGCTTTGAGCCCCCTGATCCAGTGGGAGGTGTCCCTGCCCATGGCAGGGGTTGGAACTCGATGGGCTTTGTGTTTCCTTCCAACCCAACCCATTCCATGATTCTCTGGCACCTGGCTGGCTGTGCGCTCCAGGACACTGCTTCTGCCTTGCCTTGTATCTCAGAAGCCACCCCTCATCACCTTCCTGTGAATGAAATCCACTGCTGCTTCCTCAGTAACAAAGATTGGCAGTGGTGGCTCTAGGAGGCAGGATGTCAGGGGGAGTGGGTGGGATCACAGAAGTCCTGCAAGGATCTCAGCCCTTGCAGGATTCCCAAGCAAAAGTGATGGAGCACAGGAACAGTTTGTGCCAAAACCAGAATTGGTGCTGGGTGTCTCTGCTGCATTTGCTTTCATTTTAGGTCATCTGCAGTAGTCTTAACCACCTTGCCAGGCTCTGTCTTGGAGGTTCACACATCCCTGGTAATCTTGCAAGTGGCTGCAGTGCAGGGTTCTGGCTGTTTCTAGCCCCGTGGTGTTAATTTTCCATTGATGGAAAAGAGATGACAGAGGAAATGACCTAAAAGCTGAGTATTTGAGTTGGGATTGAAGTGACACAGAGGGAGGCTGCTGGGCAGGATGGGGTAATGAGGAGGTGAGAAGACATGAATAGGGAAGGGATGATTTTAGTGTGAAAGGTGAGAAAAGCATGGGAGGAGAGGAGTTGAGGGTGGTGGGATAGGGTGAGAGGCATGGGGAGGAGCAGGGGTGTGGGACAGATGGAACTGACTTTGGGAAGGCAGCAAGGAGGCGAGCAACAGAGATGTGGAGAGGACAAAAAGTGGGTGCTGGAAAAACTACAAAGAGCCAGAGGAGATGTGAAGAGAGATCGTGGCTGGGAAGAGGCTGGAGTTGTGTTTTATGCTCCTGGCACCCAGGTATGATCACTAGAGGCTGCTCCTCCTGCCTCCTGGACAGTAAACTCTGCTGTTTGGCCTGGGCTGGTTCCTGTGCCCCAGGATTGAGTTTATTTTTCCATCCTGCTGCAGCCAAGTTTGTCATTTAATAAACATCATCCCCGGCCCTGATCTCTGTCACTTTCCTAAGCCAGAGGAACAGATGGGAGGGCAAAGGACCAGAAATGCCTGGCACTTCCCAAAGCTGGAAGGGGGGAGATCTGGAGACTTTCAGATGAAAGGAGAGAAAAAAAAATCATTCCTTTTCAGCTCTGTCTTTGTTCCTTTGGGCTGATCAGGCTGATCCAAACACCTCCTGAGAGGTGAAGGTGGAGCATGCCTGGTTTTTGCTAACTCCCTGCTCTTGGAGCAAGGCAGAGGGACTTTGCCTGCTTGTTTGTGAGTTGTTTGAGTTTGTGTTCATCACAGAGCAGCAACAGTGAGCTGAGAGCATCAGAGGGGGTGCTGGAGGGAGTGACAGTCCATGGACACAGGGGCGTTTGTTGGTGAGAGCAGCTGCAGCTCGTGGTGCAAAGCTTCTGCATGGCTTCAATTCCAGCTTTGTCTCCTCGTTGACCAGGGACCACCCGTGCTCTTGGTGCCAAAGACTGATACCTGAAGAGCAGGCTGTGAAGGAACCTGGTGTTAAACAGGAGGATTGGAGTGAGAAGAAGGTGTTTTCTCACCCTGTAGCTGTTGTCCACCTGGAGATCTCCTAAGCTCTGTAATCCAAGCAAGAGGAGTTAAGGAGCTGTGGCTGGGCAGCCCGGGCAGGGCTGAACCTCCACACATGGTCTTTCTCACAAATTTCCTTGTCTCCTCTCCCAGCCAGCTCCATGTGGAGACCCAGTTTGGAAGGGAAACTCCTGAGACTGCCCTGCAGCTCCGTGTGGGTCCTGGGTTTTGCTCCTGGATAACGTGAGGCTGGACAAGGCAACGTGTGAGAATTTGGCACCCCTCTTCGTGAAACCTCAAACGGTGAAGAGATGGGGCAGGTGATGGGGGAGGGATCTTGAACCTCCCCACATCATTTGGCATGGTTTGAACTGGGTTGCATGGCTCAGCCCTTTGTGAA
Source organism: Dromococcyx pavoninus (assembly GCA_033558185.1). NCBI lineage: Eukaryota > Metazoa > Chordata > Aves > Cuculiformes > Neomorphidae > Dromococcyx > Dromococcyx pavoninus. The sequence continues at coordinate 137,856 of JAUMJL010002434.1, read as the reverse complement.
CACCTCTTTCAGCAGCACTGATAGAATCACAGAATCAGGGAGTCATTAAGGCTCGAAAAGACCTCTAAGCACATCCAGTCCAACCATCAACCCAACCCCACTGTGCCTACAAAACCGTGTCCTGAAGTGCCACATCTACATGTTTTTTGAACCCCTCCAGGGATGGAGACTCAACCATTGCCCTGGGCAGCCTTTGCCAGGGCTTCACCACTCTTTTTCAGTGAAGAAATTTCTCCTAATATCCAATCTAAACCTCCCGTGGAGCAACTTCAGGCCATTTCCTCTCATCCTATCACTTGTCACTTGGGAGAAGATTATAATGCCAGTGGCATCCTCAAAGCTTTTAAACCAGGATTGAAAAAGTTTGGGTGGTTTTTTCCTGTATGGTGCTGTCACTGTTTTCTGCCTGTATGTGTAATTTCTGTTTGATTTGAAAGGGAAAAAAAGAAGGGAAGAAAAACAGCACTAAATTAAAAGTGCTGAGGTTCGGTGTGCACTTGCAGGTGCCACTCAGAGGAGAGGGAATAGTCTTTGCTGTCATCTTTACAGTTGTGTGAATCACCTGCTGTTCTAGTGACTAAATCCTGACATCCTCGGGATGTTGGTGTCACATTTGGAAGTTACAGATGTGAAACCCCACCTGCAGTCTGAGTTCTGGAATCCCCAACATGAGAAAGATATGGAACTGTTGGAGCGGGTCCAGAGGAGGCCGTGGAGATGATCTGAGGGCTGGAGCCCCTCTGCTATGAGGACAGGCTGAGAGAGTTGGGGTTGTTCAGCCTGGAGAGGAGAAGGCTCTGGGGAGACCTTAGAGCAGCCTCCCAGGACTGAAAGGGGCTCCAGGAAAGCTGGGGAGGGGCTCTGGATCAGGGATTGCAGAGACAGGATGAGGGGGAAAGGTTTTCAGCTGGAACAGGTTGGGAGATTGAGATGAGATCTTAGGAAGGAATGTTTTGCTGTGAGGGTTGGGAGGCCCTGGTCCAGTTTGCCCAGAGCAGTGGTGGCTGCCCCATCCCTGGAGGTGTTGAAGGCCAGGTTGGATGGGGCTTTGAGCCCCTGATCCAAGTGGGAGGTGTCCCTGCCCATGGCAGGGGGTTGGAACTGGATGGGCTTTGTGTTTCCTTCCAACCCAAACCGTTCCACAATTCCATGATTCTGTGATTTTTGTGTGTGTATGTGTATAATGTACATATCTGTTTGATTTTGTTCCCAGTTGTGACTCTCCTGTACCTGATAACGGCCATGTCAGCCCAAAAGGACCGATGTGTTTCTCCCTTCTCTTTCCTGCTCTTCTGGGCTTCCTCCATCCCCATGTGTGGAAGCGCGAGGCTGCTGCAGGAGCTGAGCCCACAGGAGTATTTCAGTGGCCTGCAGGCTGGCAGAGCCTCCCTGGCTTATTTCAGCCACAATGGTAGGTATTTAATAGTGTGAGTTTACATCAGCTGGGTTTTTAGCAAGGGCTTGTGTGAAGGTGTCTGTGAAGGTGGAGCGATGAAATTTTTAAATCCAAAGTGATTTTGAATCATAGGATCGTTAAGGTTGGAGAAGACCTCTCGGCTCATCTGCTCTGATCATCAGCCCAACCCCACCGTGCTGCTGAACCCTGTCCCCAGGTGTCACAGCCAGGCTTTTTGAACCCCTCCAGGGATGGAGACTCCTCCTCTGCCCTGGGCAGCCTCTGCCAGGGCTTCACCACTCTTGTCAGTACAGGGATTTTTCTTAATATCCAATCTAAACCTCTCCTGGCACAACTTGAGGCCATTTCCTCTCATCTCATCCCCCGTAACTTGGGAGAAGAGCCCAGCACCCACCTCACCACAACCTCCTCTCAGGGAGCTGCAGAGAGCAATGAGGTCTCCCCTCAGCCTCCTCTTCTCCAGGATAAACAGCCCCAGCTCCCTCAGGTGCTCCCACAACCCCTGTTCTCCAGCCCCTTCGCCAGCTCCGTTCCCTTCTCTGGATGTGCTTCAGCCCCTCAATGTCCTTCTTGGAGTGAGGGGCCTAAAACTGACCCCAGGGTTCGAGGTGTGACCTCACCAGTGCCAAGGGCAGGGGGACAATCCCTTCCCTGCTCCTGCTGGCCACACCTTGGCTGATCCAAGCCAGGACGCTGATGGCCATGTGCTAAAGTGCCACATCTACACACTTTATGAACCCCTCCACTGGTGGAGACTCCACCTCTACACTGGACATCCTCTTCCAAGTGTTCACCACTCTTTCAGCTCTTGAAGCTGGCAAATCTGAGTGCTCTTGACAGGCAGAGCTCTCTTGGGGTGGCATCTCTCGTGGCTGTGTCCCCTACCCCTTCAAGCTTCTTTATTAATTGTCTGGATTACATTCTGGATGTACCATGGAAGAGAAACCCAGTCTGGTAAAGAGTTGTCCCCTCAAAAGGGCTGGGTTTCTCTTCCATGGTTCCTCCCTGGGATCCCTTGGGTAAGAGGGAGATAAGTGCTCTCAAGAATTACAGGGAGATCCTTGCCCTTGCCTGTCTTCTTCTGCTCCTTCATGAATCCCAAGTGTGTTTTCCCAGAGACATCTACATGGGCTGAGACATCCCAGGTCGGTGTTTGAGGGATGGGTGTGTTAGAAGGAGGTGGGGAGTCTGGGGATGTTTGTGTTGTTACCCACAGTTTTCTTTCAGTGAATACCTTACTTTTTGACCAAGACCACGTTGGGTCAAGCACTGTCTCAGTGCATGGCAGTGATGTCCCAGTTTAGCCCCCCTGGCCAGATCAGCAGCTAAACTGGGCAGGTGTGATCCCAGTTCCCCCCTCAGTGTGAAAGAGGAGAGGGAAATCATGGAATCATAGAATGCTTTGGGTTGGAAGGGACCTTTACAAGTCATCCAGTCCAAGCCCCCTGCAGGAGCAGGACAATAAGAGAGAGAGAGAGACTTGTGCATTGGAAACTAAAATTAAAACAGCTTTAACAAAAGATAATAATAAAAAGGAAAATAATCTTAATAAGAAAGTAATAAAATATGTACAAATATACAAAATTGAATCCCCTGGTGACTACATCACCTTTGATGCTGCTGGGCAGGTGTAAACTCAGCAGCAGGTGGGAGCTGGGCTCAAAAACTGAATGCATGGACCAGGATCAGGGGTAGAGAGATGGATGAGGTCCTCACTGGGTGTCCACCAAGGAAGAAGATGGCTTGACCTTCATGATCCCTAAGCTTTAAACTGAGTATAACATATATGGAATGGCCTTTTGGTCACCACTTCTGTCTGCTCCTCCGTGCAGGTACAACCCTTTTTCACCCTTTGACTTACAGCATTCCCCCAACTCCAGGAGTACCAATTCTCTGCATACCTGTGTCAGGTTACCCTGGTGGTAAACATCAGGTGTTATCACTTCTAGAGGCACACACTGTCTGAAGAACATGTTGTTAACGTTCAGAAAATGAGGTTGCTTAGAAGAGGCTTAGCTGAGAAAATAGAGAATTGGTTCTCCTTGAGCTCAGACCAGAACCCAGGAGGATGCTCTTGGCTTTGAGGACCTGCAGCCCAGCCCAGGAGCACCTGTCTGACAAAGCCAATCCCAGTCCTTCTGTCTTCCCCAGCCACTGCTCCCTGTTTACCCTGCTCAGATGTCCCAGGGATGTTTGCATGGGGACCTGAGCAAGCTGTTACCATGCCAGCACAGCCAGTGTTTGCCCTGAATGTCCTCTCACCTGCCTCATCCATACAGGGAAGGGATGGAAACCAGCTTTTTTTTATTGTTTCAGGTTCTCCTGGTGCCCAACCCTTCTTGGAGCAGATTGAGAATTCTATGGAGGCCCTCCAGGACTATGGCATTACTGTGGTGAAGGTAAATGGGGACAAGGAGTGGGACAAGCTGCTTCTACAGCTTATTTCTGCAGGGCTTCCTGCAGGGTGGACAGAGCATCCCTTCACCCATCTTGAGGACTGACAGCAGTGGGACCCCATAAGAAAAGCAGCCTCCCAGTACTGAAAGGGACTCCAGGAAAGCTGGGGAGGGGCTCTTGATCAGGGAGTGCAGGGACAGGATGAGGGGGAATGGTTTTAAGCTGAAAGGGAGAAGATTGAGATGAGATCTTGGGAAGAAATGTTTTCCTGTGAGGGTGGGGAGGCCCTGGTCCAGGTTGCCCAGAGCAGTGGTGGCTGCCCCATCCCTGGAGGTGTTGAAGGCCAGGTTGGATGGGGCTTTGAGCCCCCTGATCCAGTGGGAGGTGTCCCTGCCCATGGCAGAGGGGTTGGAACTGGATGGACATACCTATAGAAGCCCTGCTTGTTATTCTTTGCTTCTCTTGCCAAGTTCAGCTCCAGCTGCACCTTGGCCTTCCTGACCCCATCCCTACACAACCAGGAAGCATCTCTATACTCTTCCCAGCTTCCCTGTCCCTGCTTGCACTGTTACCTCTTGCTCTTCTTCTTTAGACATCAGGAAAAATTTCTTCACCAAAAGGGTTCTCAGGCCCTGGCAGAGGCTGCTCAGGGAGTTGGTGGAGTCCCCATCCCTGGAGGGGTTTAAAAGATGGGCAGATGAGTTGCTCAGGGATCTGGTTTAGTAGTGGACAGGGATGGTTGGACTCCATGATCTCAAAGGTCTTTTCCAACCAAGCAATTCTGTGTTTCCATGGTTCAGTCTCACCAGCAGCTCTCGACTCAGCCACTCTGGTCTCTTCCCTTCCCTGCCTGGTTTCCTACATCTGGGGACTGAGTGCTCTTACACTCTGTGGAAAACATCCTTAAATATTTGCCAGCCTTTCTCTGCTCCCCTGTCCCTCAGGACCGTTTCCCAGGGAGAAGATCATAAGTTCTCTTGATCCCATCTGACCTAATTCAAGGCAGGCTGAGCTGGAGAACTGAAGTACAAACTCCAGTCCCAAGCTCTGGGCTTCGTCTTATTGTGTTTTCTCTCCCAGTAGGTTTGGAAAGGCTGTATTTACACTCTTGAATGGAGGAAAGCTGCAGTGCTCTATGTTTGTAGTCACTTGTGGAGATGAATGTTTAATCTCATGCTTTTGATTTCTAGGTTAATTGTCCCAAAGAGGACATCTCAAGATACTGTGGGAAAGAAAACACAGTGAGGAAAGCCTATCTGTTCAGGTGAGGGGGATGTTCTGGGCACCCCACTGTGATTCCAGTGTAAATGTTTGAAGGAAATGCTGTCAGTGATCAGAGATGTCTGTGCAGGAAGAGAGGAGCCGTGAGGACAGCAGTGGTGACCAGAGTTTAGTGAAAAGTACCCTCAGGAGGACCAACGTGCAAAGTAGATGCTGCATCCTTGGTGTGAAACCTCCCATCCTGCCCCGTGTTCATATTGAGCAGCAGAGGGCTGTGCTGCTACAGGAAACCACAAGACAGCCTGAGAGAGTTGGGGTTGTTCAGCCTGGAGAAGAGAAGGCTCCAAGGAGACCTTAGAGCAGCCTCCCAGGACTGAAAGGGGCTTCAGGAAAGCTGGGGAGGGGCTTTTTAGCAAGTCCTGTTGTGATGGAACAAATAGTTTTCTTAAACTAAAGGAGGGGAGAGTCAGGCTGGATATAAGGAAGAAATTGTTTACTCTGAGAGTGGTGAAACACTGGCACAGGTTGCCCAGAGAGGTGGTGGCTGCTTCATCCCTGGAAGCATTCAAGACCAGTTTGGATGGGGCTGTGAGCAACCTGATTGAGTTGAAGATGTCCCTGCTTCTGCAGGGGGTTGGACTGGATGACCTGTAAAGGTCATTTCCAACCCAAAGCATTCTGTGATTGTAAGAGAAATCTTCCACCAGTGGTGTTCTGCCCATGTGGGCTCCCACCACCAGGCCCCCCAGAGCTACACTCAGACGAGTAGATCCAGGTTTTGGATCTACTTCTAGGAAGAATTACTCTTTGGTGCTGTTCCTGCTGGTGTGCTGAACTCATCTGCCCTGGATGAGAAGGCTTAGCTCTTGGTTTCTCCATGGGTTGTCAGCTGGGAGCTTCTCAATGTATCAGCTCAATTCTCGTTGAGTGTTGTACATGACCCACAGAAACATTTCATAGAGTCACAGAATCGTTAAGGTTGGAAAAGCCCTCTCAGCTCATCCAGTCCAACCCTCAGCCCAACCCCACCGTGCCTGCTGAACCATGGCCCTCAAGCCTTTTGAACCCCTCCAGGGATGGAGACTCCCCCAGTGCCCTGGGGCAGCCTCTGCCAGGGCTTCACCACCCTGTCAATAAAGACATTTATCCTGATATCCAATCTAAACCTCCTTAGGTGCAGCTTGGGGTGGAAGGGTCTACAGGGTGATGCTGAGACCTGTCAGCCTGTGCTGGGCTGCTCCTCAACAGCCCCCAGGACCTGAGTGAAAGGGCAGTGACCGAGATGACTTCAAAACAGCATTGCCTGACCACCTTGTCCTAAAAAATCCCTGAGTTCAGTCCTGACATCTTCTTTCCAGCAGGCACTCAGAATTATTCAGCAGAGTGAAAATTCATTTAGTACCTGTTGGTCTTTCCTGGTTTCTTTGGTGATGCTCTCTCCTTCCCTCCCCAGGGGTAACGTGCTGATCAGAGAGTTCCCCACCGATGCCTTGTTTGATGTCAACTCCATTGTTGCAAATGTTTTGTTGTAAGTACAGACCAGATTCATCTCTCTGAAATAATTTCCTTGCCATTTGCATTTGTTGATATAAAGTTTTGCAGAAATATCAGCCTCAGGTATTTTCCCAGCCAAGGAGAAAGCTGCTTCTCTCCTCGGTGTGGTTTGACCCTGTTCAATCTATGCCCTTGAGGTGACTCACCAGCATCTGGACAGCTGTGTTTGGCTGTGAATCTTCCAAGATTCTAGCAAGAAGCTAGAGTTTCACTTTGTTTTTCCCATCAGGGTTATGTGGCTGCAAATTTGCTCTCCAGTGCTAATGAGTTTGTTCTGACTCCTCAGTGCCCTGCTCTTCAATGAAGTTAAATACGTCGAAAGCCTGGCAGATCTTCAGAATATTGAAAATGCCTTGAAAGGGAGGTCCAACATGGTCTTTGCCTACGTACCAGCTACTGGCACAGCAGGTACCAACACTCAGCTTTTCATCTTTCCTCTCCTCTTGGAGTCTTCCTTACTAAGGTGGAAGGGAGCTGGGTTTCTGACCCAAAATCCTGCACGTGGAGGATCAAGGGACTCTGATAGGGCTACGTGGACACAGGTTTTCCACCTCTGTCTGTGTGTCTGTGTTTTGAAAAGGATCAGTTGCAGCAGAGAAGGACTTTGAGAACATGAGAGGGAAAGCAAGGCAGTGTTTGCTGTCTTAATAAATAAATACACCCACTGGCAGATCTTTGGTTGGGTTCACTTAACACCACATCTGTGTTTACTGGGCATTAGCAGCTGGATTCAGCTCCAGTTGCCTTCATGGTGTGTCTTCAGCCAACAGAGAGTTTTTACTGAGTCCCTGAAAGCCTGGGCTTTGGTAATTACAGCTGGGAAGGACAAAGAGGGAGATCTGGAGGGAGCTGAGCTGAGATCCTCTTGGCTTTTCTCTTTCCAGAGCACAGAGCGGTGATGGAGGCAGCTTTTGTCTACGGGACTGTCCACCAGTTTGTTCTGACAACTGAGGCCACGCTGCTGAAGGGCTCTGGGTATGTCCAAACACAGCCACATACCCCACCCCTCCAGATATAGCTGCTCCCCTGCCCTGTTGGCTCTGCTCTTGGTTTCTCAGATTTGCAGGTGAAATCTGGGATGGTTCTTAGGGTGTTAGGCCAGGGGTGGACAATCAGATCTGTTTGGCTCTTCCAAACTCAGCTGCTGCTTGTGTTCATGGATTTGGAGTAGGGGTGAGTCTCTCCCCTTGCTCCACTCTCATGAGACCTCAGCTGGAGTCCTGTGTCCAGTTCTGGAGTCCTCAGCACAGGAAGGACATAGAGCTGTTGGAGCAAGTCCAGAGGAGGCCACAGAGATGATCCGAGGACTGGAGCACCTCTGAGGCTCTGGAGCACCTCTGGAGCACCGAGGGCTGCTCTGATGGATGGTGAAAAGCTCAACATGAGCCACAATGTGTGCTTGCAGCCCACAAACCAGCTGTGTCCTGAGCTGCATCCAAAGCAGTGGGACCAGAGGGTGAAGGAGGGGATTCTGCCCCTCTACTCCACTTTGGTGAGACCCCACCTGGAGCCCTGTGTCCAGTTCTGGAGTCCTGAGCACAGGAAGGACATGGAGCTGTTGGAATGAGTTCAGAGGAGGCCACAGGGATGAGCTGGGGGCTGGAGCACCTCTGCAAAGAGGACAGGCTGAGAGAGTTGGGGTTGTTCAGCCTGGAGAAGAGAAGGCTCTGGGGAGACCTTAGAGCAGCCTCCCAGGACTGAGAGGGGCTCCAGGAAAGCTGGGGAGGGGCTCTTGATCAGGGAGTGCAGGGACAGGATGAGGTTTTCAGCTGGAAGAGGGGAGATTGAGATGAGATCTTAGGAAGAAATGTTTTCCTGTGAGGGTGGAGAGGCCCTGGCACAGGTTTCCCAGAGCAGTGGTGGCTGCCCCATCCCTGGAGGTGTTCAAGGCCAGGTTGGATGTGGCTTTGAACCCCCTGATCCAGTGGGAGGTGTCAGGGGGGTGGAACTGGATGGGCTTTGTGGTTCCTTCCAACCCAAGAGAAGAGCCCACTCTCTCCTTCCCACAGCTGACCAGTTAGACCTCAGCCATGGGATGTCAGGGATGCTGATACAGCTGATGTTGTAGTCTTAAAACACTCAGCCTTGTGCTTTGGTGAGCAAGTCCAACCAGCTGAGAAGAGTAGGAACTGCTAAGTGGGTAAGAGCAAAGCCCACCCAGCCTCATATTTTACCTCTGCAGTTGCCTCAGGTGCTTCCCGAGGGATATGAGGAAATGGATGTGTGTTTTCCACAGCCTCTGATCTTCTGGCTTCCCACTGGGAGATGGGAGCTGAACCTGGATGGTGGTGTTCACAGCCACTGGAATTTTTTAAACACATTTTTACTCTTCATCTCAGCTACTTCTGGCAGCAGCGAGTCCTGTGGTTCGGCTGCATGAGGCACTTGCTCATGGATTTGGGACTTCCCACCCAATGGCTTCGCTGGTGATCTCCAGCCATCCCCTTCCCACTCAGGAAGAGTTGCATTAGAAGGGAATAACACATGGAATGCTCAATCTTCAGCAAAGTGGGGTTTTAACGATTTGCCTGCTTTCACAGGTGACACCAGGGCAGACATCCCATCCTTCATAGAATCACAGCATGGTTTGGGTTGGAAGGGGCCTTAAAGCCCATCCGGATCCAAGTCCCCTGCCGTGGGCAGGGACAATTCCCACTGGATCAGGGGGCTAGGATCATGGTCAGGGACAGCATTTTGTGGCTGCCACTAGATGGCACGGTTGTCGTTTGGACAGGAATCGGCTTCAGCCTGCTTATGGCAGAGAGGTCGCTGTAGGCCAGCTCCTTAGCTGATGAAATGATGGTGGCTTCACCAACGTGGAATCACAGAATCATAGAATCACTAAGGTTGGAAAAGCCCTCTAAGCTCATCCAGTCCAACCATCAGCCCAACACCACCGTTCCTGCTAAACCAGGTCCCCAAGGGCCATGGCCAGGTGTTTTTTGAAGCCCTTCTTGGAATGGAGACTCCACCACTGCCTTGAGCAGCCTCTTCCTGTGGTTCACCACTCTTTCAGTGAATAGCTTTCAGTCACGAGTAGCTTTCAGCTACCTGGCTTTGAGATCTTCGTACTCCACTCTGCTCTTCCATAGAGAGATCTTGAAACCCTTTACGAAGAATTTTATCCCTGGTTTAGAGGTATGGAATGGGTGCATAGGAAAAGGAAGGTGACTTCCCAAGGTTATCCTATGGCCAATAGTGGTGGTATCAGATGGGAGCAAAGCTGTAGACCTCAGCTCTCCTCCTTCTGCTGGGGTCTCCACTGTGGTGGCATGGCTGGTCAACTGAGAAGAGCATCATTTGAGTCCTTCTGGAGCTGGTTCAACCATTCTGGGGTCGGGGTTGTCCACACCTGGTGAGCTGGGGTCTTCATTAGGTGTTCTGAAAGTTCTGAAAGGTGTAGTAGGGCTCTTAAAAGGTCCCACAAACCTGCCCAACCCTGAAGCTGAGGATCATCTGCCCTGTAGAACATGCCAGCAGACACGGTCTTCTCCAAACCCCGTGGTGGGTGCCTGTCTCAGCGTGGTTTCTCTCTCACAGCAGTGAGGAGCCTGGTGGATCATCTGCCCGGCTGCTCTTCTGCCACTGCCAGCGAGTGGACCAGGCCCAGCCCTGCAGGAGGACAGCCATGGAGCAGCCTCTCACCTTGCTCAACATCCACAGGCACCTCAAGCTGATGGCAGCTCCTCTGGTGGTATGGATGGGGAAGAGGAGCTGTGGGCATGAGGTTGAGGTGGTGGTGAGGGTGAGGGAGGGGTGAGAATCCGCCCCTTCCCAGTGAGGGTGGTGACAAAGCTCCCAGGCTGGGTCCAAACAAGGAACAGGGATGGAGCTGGGTGGGAGCTTGGAACTTGCTTAGAACTTCCCAGGGAGCCTTGGCACCACTGTGTGGTCCTCCAGTTGTCTGTGAGCACCGTGAGCAGGAATGGGGTGGAGCTGCCCCTTGGACTTCGCTGGAGCAGGGTAGGATGGGATGGGAATAGGGTAGGATGGGATAAGATGGAATAGGATGAGATAGGATAGGGTGGGATAGAACAGGATTGGATGGGACAGGATAGAACAGGGTGGGGTGGGACAGGATAGAACAGGATGGGATGGGATAGGGTGGGAATAGGATAGGATGGGATGGGACGGGACAGGATGAGATGGGATAGGATAGGATAGGATAGGATAGGATAGGATAGGATAGGATAGGATAGGATAGGATAGGATAGGGTGGCATGGCATGGCATGGCATGGCATAGCATGGGATAGGGTAGGATGGGATAGGATGAGATGGGATAGGATATGACGGGATGGGATAGGATGGGATAGGATAGGATGGGATGGGATGAGATAGGATGGGATGGGATGGGATGGGATGGAATGGGATGGGATATGACGGGATGGGATGGGATGAGAATGAGATGGGATGGGATTGGATAGGATAGGACAGGATGGGATGGGATAGGACAGGATGGGATAGAACAGGACAGGACAGGACGGGATGGGATAGGACGGGACGGGATGGGATAGGACAGGACAGGATAGGATAGCATAGCATAGGATAGGATAGCGTAGGATGGGATAGGATAAGAATGGGATGGGATGGGATGGGATGGGATGGGATGGGATGGGATGGGATGGGATGGGATGGGATAGGATGGGATAGGATGGGATAGGATAGGATAGGATAGGATAGGATAGGATAGGATAGGATAGGATAGGATAGTTCAGTTTGACAGGACCTACAGTGCTCATCCAGTCCAAGTGCCTGACCACTTCAGAGCTGACCAAAAGTTAAAGCAAATTATTAAGGGCATTGTCCAAATGCCACTTAAAGACTGAGAGGCTTGGGGCATCAGCCACCTCTCTAGGAAGCCTGTTCCATGTTTGACCACCCTCTGGGTAAAGAAATGCTTCCTAATGTCCAGTCTAATCCTCCCCTGGCACTGCTTTGAACCATTCCCACATGTCCTATCACTGGGTACCATGGAGAAGCATCTCCCTTCCTAATTCCCCTCCTCAGAAAGGGTGAAGGTCACCCTTCAGCCTCCTTTGTCCAAACTGGATGAACCCAAAGCCCTCAACCATTCCTCTGGGCTCCCCACAGGAGGCTCAGCACCCCGGGGTGTTCCGTATCAGTTGTTGATGCCTTGATGAGCACAAGGCACAGGAAGCTACCTCCTCTCTCCTCTTCCCAGTTCCCACTGGGGAGATCTGTGTCCAGCCAAAAGAACAGGTTAATGAGCTGGGAAGTGCCTCCTGGGTCAGGCCCAAGGGGGGAAGACACTCCATTAAGCAGCTCCATGCTGTCATGAAGCAGCATGTCCGAGGCAGGAAGGGAGAGGGTGCCAGCTCTTGCATGTTGAGGCCGGGGTTTTCAAACTGCTCTGGGGAGTGGATGCCTGGTAAATAAAACTTAATGGAGATTGGACATCTGGAGTTGCAAAGTCCCAAAGAACAAAGCCCAGTTTTTTAACAGGGAGGCTGGTGGCAACTTGGGACAGTTTAACTGAGGTTGGGTGGGTTCTGCTTCGATGGATGTTTTAGAATCACCGTTGGAGGCTCTTTCTTGAGGGTGTCCTTATTTCTGGGGCTGGGGAACACATGGTGGCTTGGGCTGTGCAGAGAAAGACCTGAGGTCCCTTCAGTGGTGTGGAGATGTGCTGCACTATAACCATGTCTCTTCTCCAGACAGAGGTTGCTGAAGACCCAGAGAAGGTTTCCACTGTTCACTTACAGCTCGGATTGCCACTGGTGTTCATCCTCAGCCAGAAAGAGACCTACGAGGCTGACAGGAGGACAGCAGAGTTTGTGGCCTGGAAGCTCTTGGGGAAAGCAGGAGTTGCCCTTTTGTCCAGGTATTTGCTCTGAGATGTTTTGGGCTTCTCTTTGCTTTCTGTGGTGTTTCCAGGATTATTCAGTGGGCTTATTCAGATTTGATGGTTGGTCTTGATGATCTTTTCCAACCTTAATGATTCTATGATTTCTATGAGAGGCAGTAAAAGTAGGCTGTATCTTGCAAGAGGAGGGCACATTTAAGGACTTATACAGATTAGTTTGGTTTCAGACTGATTGGAAGTGTAGAAGTGTTTGACTCTCTTGCTGAATTAGACAAGGAAAAACAGACTAAGAGAGATTTCAGAAAGGGAACTTGGCACGGATTGAAAGCTTGTGTATTGCTGAGAGACAGAGGGCATCGAGGAGCCTGAGAGGGGATCTCAGAGCTGGTTGTGCCTTCCCCCAAGGGAGGGAGGGGAAAGAGGGGCTGAGCTCTGCTCTCTGGTGCCCTGGGACAGGACTGGAGGGAATGGCAGGAAGATGTGCCAGGGCAGGGGGAGATTGGCCATTGGGAAGAGGTTCTTCCCCCAGCGGGTGGTGGAGCACTGGAACAGCTCCCCTGGAAGCAGTCAGGGCACCTGCTCTGCCAGCATTCCAGAAGCATTTGGCCAATGCCCTCAGTCACAGGGGGTGAGTGTTGGGAGTGTCCTGTGCAGGGACAGCAGTTGGACTGGATGGGCCTTGTGGGTCCCTTCCAACTCGGGTAATTCTATGATTCTATTCTCTCAAACTAAGGGCAGAAGGAGATCCCATAAAAGAGGTGGATGCTGGGATGTGGCAGGGATCTGTGCTCACTTGAGTGATGCCTCCTCAGTCAACAGGGGCTCTCTGAGTTAGACCAGCACCCTTGTTCCCCAGGAGGACAGGAGACACACTCGTGGCTGGCCATAGGACAGCCGTGCCGTGGGGATGTGTTGATTCCTCTGTGGTTGACTTGTCTCAGCTCCATGGGCTCAGGAACAGTTTGCATACACCAGACTGGCTTTGTGCTTGTGAAGGGATCACAGAAATTACAGGATTGTTTAGGACAGGATTGTTTAAGATCCTCAAGTCCAACCACACTGCCCAGTCGACCACTAAACCATGTCCACACGTCTTTTAGATGCTCCCTTCTTCCAGCTTTCTGCCACCGTGGTACCTCCCTGTTTGGAAGGACTTCTTGGATGCATTTACTCATGAGCAGAAGTCCACCAGCAGACTGGGAGCAAACCCTCAGATCACAGAAAGAGAATCCAAGCCCTTTACCAAACAGACATGCTGTGCAGTGCCATCCCACCAGGAGGTCAGTTGGAGCCTGTTTCTCCACCACTGACGTTGCTTCTGGCTTCCTGCAAGTTCTTGGAGGTCCTGAAGCACATCTCCATGAGGATGTGGTGCTGAGAGAGAGCAGGCAGGCTGAATGGAGGAGGTGACCATGCACATCACCCCATCTAATGTTCACTTTGTGTTTTGGAAGGGACCTGGTAGGTTTGAACATTCTGCTCCGCTCAAACGTCGCTCTCAAGACACCGGATGAGGTTTGTTGCTGGATTTCTTTGTTGTACAGCACTTATTTCCCTACTGGTGCTCTTCAGAGGTGTTGGGGTGTTGCTCAGCTCTGTTGTTGAGCCAGAAGCTCCAGGGGATGTTCCCTAAGTGCATGCATGTGTTTGGAACTGCCTGAGGTTGGAACTGCAGAGCAATTGTGCCTCCTGCTAGGAGACAAAGTGTTTATTTTGGGTTCAAAATGCAGGGTGACATCTCCATTACACCTTAAGGCAATGCCAACTTATGAAGTACCTGGGTCCAAGTGCCAATTCCTCAGAGATCTGGCCTTCTGAAGGTCCTCAGCCCCTTAGAAAAGGCCTTCAAAAGATGGGAGAGGAATCTGAGAGCAGAAAACCAAAAGCCTGTGCTGATGTAACCGAATGCCTCTGGCAGTGATGTGGGAAAAGGGCAGGGTGGAAGCTGAATGAGGTTGATCAAGATGAGCTAAACTCTGGAGGGACCTGACCCAGCTTGTGAGGCAAGATGGAATTCAGCACCAACAAATGTTGCCCCAGATTACCTGAACTGTCACACTTGTGATTGCAAAGCTGCAGGATCAGACCTGAAACCCAGCATCCCCTGAGGGCTTCCCCTGCCCTGCTGAGAGACGTGCAAGGTTGAGTTTCTCCTCTTGGAGCCAATGGGAGGTGCCAGCAGTTTGTCATTTCTCTCAGTTCATTATGAAGTTTGTTTTCTCTGAAGTGCCTCGTGCTGAGGCAGTGCCAGGACTGGTTTTAAGCCGACAAAGTCTCATTTCTGAGAAATACATTTTGCTCTTTTCTCTCCGTGGGTTGGCAGCCCTTGTGCACTTGGGAACACTCTTTGTTGAGCTCCATGAGATAAAGGATTGGTTGTGCCAGTCTCCTGGGTTGTGATGAGTTGCTGTGACCCAGCCTCACCCCTCTAGAGTTGGGTGATGGTGCCCCATCAGCCTCGAGGTTGGCTTTCGCACAGAATGGGCACAGGGTGATGGTTTGCTTCTGGTGATTTATTCTGATTTCTTTAGGGGGTGCCAATCGAATACCTGATCTTGGAAGACACTGATGAAGTTATAAAGCTGGTGGAAAACAAGAGTAAGGTTGAACAAATCCAGGAGGATGAGGAGGAGGAGGAAGAAGATGAGGATGAAAACGACAATAACGATCAAGGTGTGCAACTAAAGAGTGAAAAGCTGGTTGTCATTAGATAGGACATGCAATGAGCACGGGAAGGGTCTGGAGAACAGGTCTTATGAGGAGTGGCTGAGGAACCTGGGGCTGCTTAGCATAGAGAAGAGGAGGCTGAGGGGAGACCTCATTGCTCTCTGCACCTCCCTGAGAGGAGGTTGTGGTGAGGTGGGGGTTGGTCTCTTCTCCCAAGTGACAGGTGATGGGACAAGAGGAAATGGCCTCAAGTTGCACCAGGGGATGTTCAGACTGGATATTAGGAAATGTTTCTTCACTGAAAGAGTGGTTTAACATTGGCAGAGGCTGCCCAGGGCAGTGGTGGAGTCTCCATCCCTGGAGAGGTTCAAAAAACATGTGGCTGTGGCACTTGGGGACCTGGTTTAGCAGACACCATGGGGTTGGGCTGATGGTTGGACTGGGTGAGCTCAGAGGTCTTTTCCAACCTTGATGGCTCTCTGATTCTCTGTGAGATGGATGTGCAGGTCTGTGTTAAAGCATTAGAGAACACTCTGCAAATCCAAGACAAACCATTACAGTCACATCACGGCTGTACAAAGGGGCTCTTTTGTTCTCTGGAGATCTCTGGAGCCTTGTGGCAGGCAGGTGTGGTTTTTAGGGACAACATCAGGGAGGAGAATCAGCAACTGTTAGAGGAACAGCTGCAGAGGTGCTCCATGAGGGAGAGGGGTCCTCAAGAGGACTCTGTCCTCTTCAAACAAGTTTCCTTTTCTTCACGTTTCCTCTTCTCTCTGGTGACCAATGACAGGACCCGAGGGAATGGCAGGAAGATGTGCCAGGGGAGGGTTAGGTTGGACATTAGGAAGAGGTTCTTCACTCAGCAGGTGGTGGAGCACTGGAACAACTCTCCAGGGAAGCAGTCACAGCCCCAAGCCTGCTAACAGGACATTTGGCCATTTGGCCAACACCCTCAGCTCCACGGTGTGAGTGTTGGGAGTGTCCTGTGCAGGGACAGGAGTTGGATTGGATGGTCCTTGTGGGTCCCTTCCAACTCAGCTCATTCTGTGATTCCTGTGATGAGGTGAAGGACCTCAGAATTACCAGACCCTTTGGAAAGGTCTGATACATGTTTTTGTAAGAGCTATTCCAGACTTGCCATCCCCAGGGAGAAAACACTTCCCCGTGCAATGATTCCTTGGTAACACATTTGTTTTTCATACAAAATTGGTTTTGTTTTCCAAAAACGTGGTGCAGGATCCAAGAGGATCCAACACTCGTGAAGAACAGGGTTCAGATCAGAGGGCACAGCTGGTGTGGGGCGACCTAAGTGCGTTTTGAGGAGTCTGTGTGTCTGTCAGCAGGTGTGTCTGGGCCTCCTGTCCTCTGTCTCAGGCGGTTCCTTACCCCTGCTGACCATCACCACGTCTCTGCTGAGAGCTTCTGGCTTACAAATCCACGCTGCCAGGGTGGCTGTGGTTCCTTCTGCCCTGCCTGTGTCCCTCTGTTCATGCCCAGCTGTGGTTCCCTTCCAGACACTCAAGATGATCAAGTGGTGGAAGCAGTTTCCAGGGACAAGAAGAACGAGCTGCCCCTGGAGCAGATCCTTGCCCTGACAGAGGACACCTTCCACTCTGCCCTCTTGGAGAATTCCAGGATGGTGGTGCTGTTTTATGCCAGCTGTGAGTATGAAACGTGGCCTGGTGGCCCCTTCTCTCAACTTGTGCTGCTCACCAAGCTTTCCACACCGTGGTGATGCCGTGGACCAGTTTTAACCATAAGGAAGTGCCACATCCTGTCCCACCTACCTCCACCCACAGCAATCAGATGAAATCAGTTGGTCTTCTTTCCTGCTGCTGTGTGAACACAAGATCTCTCTGTGTGAAAGATATCCACATTCATAGGTTTTTAACCTTCATTTTGCAAGGACCAAAGGTGGGACGAGAGGAGAAGTCATGGTAGCCTGGGCTCATGGAAAAGCTGGGTCAACCTGACTTCCATCTGCTGCACAGAAACACAAAAGTCCAGTTTTTCTTATTCATTTCAAGTCTTTCAGAACTTGAAGCACTTTAGGCTGCAGCAAATCATAATGTGGCATTATCAGAGAGGGAGGTGGGGCTGCTCTGTCACCTGGCTGTCCCTCAGGGCTGTGTCTCTCCTGTGTTCCAGGGGAGGCCGTGTCCCTGGCAGTGCTGAGGTCTTACATCGAGGTGGCCGATCTCCTGAAAGGTAAGAGTGCCACAGGTCTGAGTGCTTCACAGCTGCCACACATCTTCCCTGGCAGCAGGAACCAGAAGTCTGTGAAGATATGGGTGGTACCTCAGACCCACGCCCAGAACGTACTCATTTTCTCATCCCAGACTCTTAAGGAAGCTGTGCCCACCTCAAAACTCTTCCCAGACTCTTAAGGAAGCTGTGCCCACCTCAGGTTGCTTAGGAATAGACCTTTGTTTCCTATTTATAGATCTCTGTGGTCTGTTTGTGCCATGGGGTTGGGAATACAGCCTTCTGCTGGCACCTTATGTTGTTGTTGGAAACTGGTACCCAGCAGCTGCCCAAACTGGCTCCTGGCTGGGATGGTGATGCTGGTGGGCACGGGGACTGCAGGATGAAGGGTGGATGATGGTGGGTGGTGGTGGGCACAGTCTGTCATGAATGATGGATGATGATGGGTGGTGGTGGGCACAGTTTGTGATGGATAATGATGATGGTGATGTTGGTGGGCACAGTTTGTGATGAACAATGGATGATGATGGGTGGTGGTGGGCAGTCTGTGATGAATGATGGTGATATTGGTGGGCACAGTCTGTGATGGATAATGATGATGGTGATGTTGGTGGGCACAGTGACTCCCTGAGGACTGATGGTGATGGTGGTGGGCACGGGCTTTGGAGCAGGGAGAGGCAAACAGAAGGCACATCATGGAAACGGGGTCCTGTTGGTGCCCATCACTGCAAGGTCCTGCACAGGACAAGGAGAGACACTGCACAGTGAATCATTGTGCAGACCTCCTGCCCTTGGAAGGCCTTGGTCTGGAATGGAGCAGTAATTCACCCTGGCTTTGGTGGAAAGCTTGACCAACAGGTGTGGGCAAGCCCAGATCCACCAAGGCAGGACAGTGTCAGAGGAAGAATTTACAATGATGGTGCCCTCAGGGCCTGGGTATTGGTTTAATTACATGGGAATTCTTGCAGGTGGCTGCAGAATTCCATAAATAACATGGAGTGGTGAAGAATCTGCAGCACTTAAAGAGAGCAGACACCAGGTAGGCTGGCAGTAAAGGCAGGAGGGACTGGCCCCTCAGGAAGGTCTGTGATATTTCCTGAGCAGTACAAGGCCAAATTCAGCTCATTCAGGGCTTCAGCCACGTTGCTCTCTATGGTCAGTGGAGAGGGATAGGGTCTTCTGCACATCCATCACACCAACATGGGCTGAATCTCCTCCACAGATGCCTCTTTCTCCCCATGGCTGCACAAGGTACTCAGGTGGCTTCATCTCCAACTCAGTGGGGAAGGCACATGGATCTAAATCAGAGCTGTTCTGGCACCTCTGGAGGAGGCTGGTGCCTTCTCTTGGTTTTTCTTCTTCATTAAGGCTTGGCTGACCGCAGCTGAACACGAGCCAGCAGTGGCCCAGGTGGCCAAGAAGGCCAACAGCATCCTGGCTTGGATCAGCCAAGGTGTGGCCAGCAGGAGCAGGGAAGGGATTGTCCCCCTGCACTTGGTGCTGGTGAGGCCACACCTTGAATCCTGGGGTCAGTTCTGGTCCCCTCACTCCAAGAAGGACATTGAGGGGTTGGAGAGCGTCCAGAGAAGGGAACGGAGCTGGAGAAGAGGGGTTGTGGGAGCAGCTGAGGGAGCTGGGCTGTTTATCCTGGAGAAGAGGAGGCTGAGGGTCCTCATCCCTGTCTACAGCTGCCTGAGAGGAGGTTATGGTGAGTTGGGGGTTGGTCTCTTCTCCCAAGTGACAAGTGATGGGATGAGAGGAAATGGCCTCAAGTTGCACCAGGGCAGGGTCAGATTGGACATCAGGAAAAATTTCTTCCCAGAAAGGGTTCTCAGGCCCTGTCAGAGGCTGCCAGGGAGGTGGTGGAGTCCCCATCCCTGGAGGGGTTTAAAAGGCAGGCAGATGAAGCACTTAGTGATCTAGTTTAGTAGTGGACAGGGACGGTTGGATGATCTCAAAGGTCTTTTCCAACCAAGTGATTCTCTGATTCTCTGATTTCTAGCGGTGCCCTGGGACTGGACACCGTGTCCTGCAGAGTGCAAGGAGGATTAAGGCTGAGCTCTCAGCAGGGCAGATGTGTATGGAGTCTGTAGAGGACCCAACCAGCTTTCTGGGAAGCAGATGCAGTGGGAATTGCTTACAAGAAACCTCCTGGGAACGCTGCACACAGTGCTGTGGTTTGGATGAAGGGGAAGTCACCAGCAGCTTTGATCTGGACCACAACCCCAGCCATAAAGAGGAAGGCATAGGGAGGGCTGTTGTTGCCAGAGATGTTGTGATTGTTGATGGTTTGGGGTTTCTTTCAGAGTCCCCAGCAATCAAACCAGCTCGGGGAGCAACCTGGATGAGTCAGGGGTGAAGTTCAGCCTCTTCCTGAGCCAGCAGCCAAACCTTGGCTGGTTCTGCTCAGCCAGGCTTTCACCGTGTGTTTTTTTGAATCATTTGATAATAATCTTGGTTCATGGAAGCAGCCACAGGCAGATTCTCCACAGAGATTATGAAACAACTGGGGTCAGGGCCTTTCTGTTGCCATCAGTGAGGTCCCATCAAAGACTCCCAAGCCAGATGTGACTTGTGGAATGACTCCAGCCTGCTTCTCCCTGCTGCAGCCTCGGAGAGGATGGAGAACGGCAGCGTTAGTGGATCTGGAGATCCATCCGTGCTGCTGAGGGAGCCTCAGTGACACACGGGCATCTAAAAGGATGGGGGGTCCCTGGGCTGTCAGGATGAGAGAAGACACAGCAGTGCAAGGGACAGAAGTCTGCATCAGGAGGATCTTGAGGACTGAGAATCATAGAACCATAGAATCATCTGGTTGGAAAAGACCTTTGAGATCATCCAGCCGTCCCTGTCCACTACTAAACCAGATCACTAAGTGCTTCATCTGCCCGTCTTTTAAACCCCTCCAGGGATGGGGACGCCTCAGCCTCCCTGGCAGCCTCTGACAGGGCCTGAGAACCCTTTCTGGGAAGGAATTTTTCCTGATGTCCAATCTGACCCTGCCCTGGGGCAACTTGAGGCCATTTCCTCTCATCCCATCCCCTGTCACGGGGGAGAAGAGATCAACCCCCACCTGAGGTCTCCCCTCAGCCTCCTTTTCTCCAGGATAAACAGCCCCAGGGCCCTCAGCCGCTCCCACAACCCCTGTTCTCCATTCCCTTCCCTGTTCTCCAGCCCCTCAATGTCCTTCTTGGAGTGAGGGGCCCAGAACTGACCCCAGCACTCGAGGTGTGGCCTCCCCAGTGCCCAGTGCAGGGGCACAATCCCTGCCCTGCTCCTGCTGCCCACGCTGTGTCTGACACAGCCCAAGATGCCATTGGCCCTCTTGGCCACCTGGGCCACTGCTGGCTCATGTTCAGCCACTGTCAACCAACACCCCCAGGTTCTCCTTCTCCAGGCAGCTTTCCAGCCACTCTTCCCTAAGCCTGGAGAGCTGCACAGGGTTGCTGTGTCCCAAGTGCAGGATCCAGCGCTT
This sequence comes from Dromococcyx pavoninus, assembly GCA_033558185.1. Taxonomy (NCBI): domain Eukaryota; kingdom Metazoa; phylum Chordata; class Aves; order Cuculiformes; family Neomorphidae; genus Dromococcyx; species Dromococcyx pavoninus. The sequence continues at coordinate 117,095 of JAUMJL010002434.1, read as the reverse complement.
GGCCTTGTTGACCCTCATCCCATTGGTCTCAGCCCATGGATCCAGCCTGTCCAGATCCCTCTGCAGAGCCTCCCTTCCTTCAAGCAGATCAACGCTTCCACCCAGCTTGGTGTCATCCACAAACTTTCTGAGGGTGCACTAAATCCCTTCATCCAGATCATTGATAAAGATATTGAACAGGACTGGACTCTGGGGAACACCACTCGTGATTGGTTTCCAACTGGATTTAACTCCATTTACCAGAACTCTTTGGGCCCATCCAGCCAGTTTTTCACCCAGCAGAGGCTGTACCTGTCCAGGCCAATGCCAGCCAGTTTTTCAAGCAGAACCTTGTGAGAAACGGTGGGGCATGGCTTTGGGGCAATCTTCCAGCTTCCCTAGAAGCTGTGGTATTGCTGTCTACTCTCCGGGATGGAGCTTCCTTTCTAAGGGCTGGGGAACCAAGACCAGCTGTCTGAGGCATGAATCACCCACTCCAGAGGCACATTTTGAGCTGCAGAACCAGGTCCCACTTTGGAAGCCAATTCTTTGTGCAAAATGGCACTGAGAACAGGCCACATGAGATCAAGCACAAAGGAGTGGAGGAGGCTGGAGGCTGGAATGGCCCTGTGAATCATCCAGTAACAGATGTTCAGCAGATCATCACTAAATTAAGTTTATAGCCCCCCAACTGCCCTTTGTTGTGACATCCAGTCTTTTATAGCAAGAGATAACGAGAAGCATCTCTGTCTTGCTGAAATGAGCACATTTTCTGCTCTTGCAGCAAGACCTTGCTGTTCTCGGGGCTGGGGGTGACCACTGCAGCTCGTTTTCTTCTCAAGACTTAAGTTGTGTTTGCCAACAGTGTCCTGGGCTGCTTCCAGAGCAGTGGGACCAGCAGGGCAAGGGAGGGGATTCTGCCCCTCTGCTCTGCTCTGGTGAGAGCCCACCTGGAGCTCTGCATTCACTTCTGGAGTCCTCAGCAGAGGAAAGACATGGAGCTGTTGGAATGAGTTCAGAAGAGGCCACGGAGATGATCCAAGGGCTGGAGCCCCTCTGCTATGAGGACAGGCTGAGAGAGTTGGGGTTGTTCAGCCTGGAGAGGAGAAGGCTCTGGAGAGACCTTAGAGCAGCCTCCCAGGACTGAAAGGGGCTCCAGGAAAGCTGGGGAGGGGCTTTTTACAAGCTCCTGGAGTGATGGGATGAGGGGAATGGCTTTAAATTGGAAGGGGGAAGATTGAGATTAGACATTAGGAAGAAATTCTACGCTGAGGGTGGGGAGGCCCTGGCTCAGGTTGTCCAGAGCTGTGGTGGCTGCCCCATCCCTGGAGGTGTTCAAGGCCAGGTTGGATGGGGCTTTGAGCCAGTGGAAGGTGTCCCTGCCCATGGCAGGGGCTGGAACTGGATGGGCTTTGAGATCCCTTCCAACCCAAACCATTCTGTGATTTTATGATATGTGAGTTTATTGGAAGCAGCACCTCTGGGACAGGAGAAGAGGGTGTGAAGGTGAGACAGTGCCAAGCGTTGCTTAGCTTTGGCTTTGGCCTTCTTTTGCAAAGAAGGGAAACCAATACCTAAGAAGAACATGCAATGAAGAACAGTTCTGCTTCCCCCTCCTGTGCTTGTGGAGCCTTCTTGACCAATGACTTCCAGAGAATGAAGTTGTAGTTCAAAGGTATGAAAGTCCCCTGTGTGATTTAGCAATGTGTGTTCCTGGAACCTAAATCTGAGGTGAGGATTTAGGAGTCCCAGGTGCTGTCTGGGCAGACATTTCCCATTCTGTACTGGATTTCTCCTCCTGAAGTGCAGCTCTTTTAATACATAACTCACTTCTCTTTCTTCTTGTAGCCTTTGGACCAGCTCTTCAAGTGAGCTGTTTCTAACACCAGTCTTGCTCTCCAAAGGATTAAAAGTTTAAGGGATTCTTGACTTTTCTTGTTTCCTATAGCATTGATGATTTGTCTTGTCCTGGTTTCATAAGACCCATAGGACAGAGGTTCCTGCTGGTTCGTAGCACCTAAAATCACAGAACAGATGGATTTTGTGTTCCTCTTTCACCTTTCTGCCCATCCAGCAACTCAACAGTGACCCCAAGGTCAAACAGTCCATTCCTGAGTTACTCAACTCCTGAAACTGCTGCTGGTTCAGTAATTAATAACATGCTGCAAACTGGGATGGGAGTTCCTCGGGCCAGGTGGGGCTCCTTTGGAGCACTTTTTGGTCCATAATCCCCCAAGGGAGCGTCCAAATACTAAACCTCGTGTTTGAGGGACCTAGAGGAGCTTTGCAATTCAGTTCTAAGAAGACATCAAAGCCCTGTTTCCATGTCATTATTTTGCAGAGTTGGGCAAGACACAGGACTGTGTGGTAAGAGCTGATGAGAACCAGCTATATGGGACGAGAGGTGTGAAATAAATCCAGGGGCAGGCGTTTAATTGGAGATGTTATTCCAGAGCCTGGAGAATGACGCAAACCATTTCTGCTCTTGTGGAGTGTTTTGACATCTCCTGACTGCCTGAGTGGATTTACAGACCCTCAGCTCTTGTGCTGCCACTTGCTTTGCCTGGACATGTGTTTGACACAAGGCAGAACAGCACCGAGCTCCTCGTAGGAGCTGCAAAGCAGAACCTGAAATGAGGGTTGCAGAAAATGGTCCACTGGGATGCCAGGGAGGTCGGGATAGGAACAAATGTAAAGGTCACATCTACCTTCACCCTGTGGCCATGCCTTGCCCATCCCTGGCAGGTGCATTTCTAACCTGTGATTAAAACCCTTGCACAGCTTCTGTGCCAAGAAGACACAGCTGCACTTGGTTCTCATGGCTTGTTTTAATAATTGGTCAAACCTCCCCACCTGGGAATGGGTTGTTGCTTGTCCTTGCCCACCTGGGAATGGGTTGTTGCTTGTCCTTGCCCAGCTGGCAGCAGAGAGTGAGCTCACTGTCACCTCCAGAGCAGACTTTACATATTGTGAGACTTAATTCTTTCTTTCTTCCAGGCAATTTCCAACCAAAAGAAACACAGTTCTTTGGGGTTTTCCTCCATGTCTTCCAAACCTCTCCACATTCCCTCTCATCTGCTTAAGCCTTTCCAAAAACATCTTTCTCAGCCTGAGTTCTGAGCTCACTGGGACAGAAAAGCATCATTTTCTTCCCATGTCTTGCAGATGCTGTTGGGAGTTCATCCTGAATGAGCTTTGCCCTTCTGTGCAGCACTGATGGTATCTGTGCATCCTGCTTCTCATTACAGCACGCAGCTGTTGTTATAGTTTGCCCTTCAAATTGCTTTCTGCCCCTCCGGGCTTGGGATCATTTGTAGATTGGATGTGTTTTATTCCATCAGCAAGGCCTTTAATGAAAATAGCAATCAAAATCAATCCCAGAGAAGAAAGCCTGGGTGTTTTGATCTGCTGTTCTCTTGAGAAATGCTCATCACTTGCCCTGGCCCTGGGTTCTGAAGGACACTTGGCGATGCTCTGCTTCCATGTGTGTACTTGTCTCTAGGTTTCATCCCATCCTGATGTCCTGAATCCTGCTCAAACAAATTTAGGGAAGGCATGAAGATTTCTGAGATACAGCATTCCTGCAGTGGGCATGGACAGCCCTGCTGTCCTTGGTCAAGCCTGCAGGTGGGTAGGAGGCAGGTTAGGCAGGAGGCAGGATAGGGGGGAGGCAAGTTAGGTGAGGCTGGCAACCAAGGAGTGGTTCCTAGAGAAGCTTTTGATGGTTCTTCTGCCAGGTGGTTAGCACAGGCTTAGCTGTGGACCAGCAGCAGTGTGTGCTGGTCATAATCCAACCTCACCTGGAGCCCTGTGTTCAGTTCTGGAGTCCTTGACACAGGAAGGCCATGGAGATGTTGGAACAAACCCAGAGGAGGCCACGGAGATGATCCGAGGGCTGGAGCACCTCTGCTATGAGGACAGGCTGAGAGAGTTGGGGTTGTTCAGCCTGGAGAAGAGAAGGCTCTGGGGAGACCTTAGAGCAGCCTCCCAGGACTGAAAGGGGCTCCAGGAAAGCTGGGGAGGAGCTCTTGGATGGAACTGGATGGGCTTTGAGGTCCCTTCACACCCCAGTTCTGTTCTGTAATATTCAAAGAGGCTCCCAAAAAGCTCTCTTTTTCAACCAGTTCTCTCTTTTTGTTGCACAATTTTAATATGTGTTTGTTTTCCACTCTAGGAACTGCGGGGGTTTCGCTCTTTCGCGTGAACTGCTGGGACTGGCCTGGTGTTTGCACAAAGGAGAATGTCACTCAGTTTCCTACAGTCAAGGTTTATGAGAAGGGCGGGCGATCGCTGGTGTACGATGGCATGTGGGGAACCGAAGAGCTGAGCAGCTTCATCAGGCTGTAAGAGTCTCTAACGTGTCCCCACGCAGCAGGACTGGCACATCTGTGGGATGATGTTGTTGGATGCTTCATGGCCTGTGTAATGGGTCTGTGTAATGGAAATCCTGTTTGGAAAAAATATCAAACCCAGGACTGATGGAGAAATCAGATCTGATTGTAGACCTGGTTGGGGAATTGGCTCGGTAGCTTCTAAGCTGCAAGAGGGGAGATTGAGATGAGATCTTAGGAAGAAATGTTTTCCTGTGAGGGTGGGGAGGCCCTGGCCCAGGTTGCCCAGAGAAGCTGTGGTTGCCCCATCCCTGGAGGTGTTCAAGGCCAGGTTGGATGGGGCTCTGAGCCCCCTGATCCAGTGGGAGGTGTCCCTGCCTGTGGCAGGGGGGTGGAACTGGATGGGCTTTGAGGTCCCTTCCAATCTAAACCATTCTGTGTTTCTATTCTGTGGTTCTTGTGCTTCTCAACGTCAGGTTCTTGGACAGTGCATCCAGCTGTTGTCACTGTCCCTCTCTCTTTACTGGAATTCCTTCTCAGTTGTTTTTAATAGGGATCCTGAGGATCTCAGAGCAACTGGTTTGGCTCAGGACTGTTCTCTCTTCCCCATAACCAGCTCCAGTACCTTTCTGTGAACAGGCCTTGCCCTTCCTGAGTTATTTTCTCCAGCGAGGCCTAACGGTTGTCGCGCTGGGTTTGGGCATTGTTGAATAGAGTTACCTCTTTATGTCTTCATCCCTAAAGTGAAGAAGAAGATGGCCCATGCTGTTTCTCTGCCTTTCTGTAGGAGCCAAGTTCCCTGCCCTCTGAAGCTGGCCACGATTGATGAAGCAGAAGGGTATTTAAAAGGAGAGTTTCCATCTGAGCTGTCGTCCTATCACCACATTTCGCTTCTGGGAGTATTTAGCACAGCCACAAGTGAAGGTTAGTGAGGTGTTTGTGGGGTAAGCACTCAGCTTCATTCCTAATGGGAGAGGGATTAAATCTTAGGGAGAAATGTTTCCCTGTGAGGGTGGGGAGGCCCTGGCACAGGTTGCCCAGAGAAGCTGTGGCTGCCCCATCCCTGGAGGTGTTCAAGGCCAGGTTGGATGGGGCTTTGAGCCCCCTGATCCAGTGGGAGGTGTCCCTGCCCATGGTAGGGGGTGGAACTCGATGGGCTTGAATGTCCCTTCCAACTCAGACCATTCCATGATTGTATGATTGTAGGGCCTTTCAACCCCACCGTCTCTCAGTTAGCAGCTGCCCCTGGTAAAAAAAGGGAGATGTTTCTGATCTTTGTGAAGATCCAAATGTCAGATTGTTTTTCATTTCAAAGCTCCTTTGTGCTTTTAAACTTTGGTTAAATGCAAACCAAGCTACTTTCTCACATGAGGAGGTCCAGAGGGAATCCACTGCGCTGAGGTAAGAGCAAAATAAAATGGTCTGGAACCAACCAGAAAACATTTGGGCTGTGTTCACCGAGGCAGCTGAGAGCTAAAAACTGCTGCCTTCTTCTGGAGGTCCTGTGACTAAGTCTGTGAAATACAGCAGAGAACCTTCCTGATTTAGGGAGGGGATTCTCCCCCTCTGCTCTGCTCTTCTGTGACCCCACCTGGAGCTCTGCATTCGCTTCCAGAGTCCTCAGAAAAGGAAGAACATGGATCTGTTGAAGTCCAGAGGGAGGTGATGGAGATGATCCAAGGGCTGGAGCACCTCCTGTCCAAGGACAGGTTTGAAAGAGTTGGGTCGTTCAGCATGGAGAAGAGAAGGCTCTGGAGAGACCTCAGAGCAGCCTCCCAAGACTGAAAGGGGCTCCAGGAAAGCTGGGGAGGGGCTCTTGATCAGGGAGTGCAGGGACAGGATGAGGGGAAGGGTTTTCAGCTGAAAGAGGGGAGATTGAGATGATCTAAGGAAGAAATGTTTTCCTTTGAGGGTGGGGAGGCCCTGGCACTGGTTGCCCAGGGAAGTGGTGGCTGCCCCATCCCTGGAGGTGTTCAAGGCCAGGTTGGATGGGGCTTTGAGCCCCCTGATCCAGTGGGAGGTGTCCCTGCCCATGGTGGGGGGTGGAACTGGATGGGCTTTAAGGTCCCTTCCAAGTCAAACCATTCCATGATTCTATGATCTCAAAAAACACCTTAGCCCATTTCTGCCTGGTTTTTATCAGCTGAGCTCCAAAATCTCCCCTCTGCTCTACATATTCCACTCTGCAGTGGTGGAGCCTGGATTCACCACATGATAGGACCTTGTGCAACATGGGGACAATGAGAGGACTTCATGGAAGGAACCTGCATGGATCTGGCTGGACGTGTCAGCTCCGATGCTTTCCTATATAGGAGAAGATCATTCCTTCCTTGCAAACAAGAGTCTTGGAGGTTTCCAGATGGCTGTGTGGAGCCTACAGGATTGCCTCTCCCCTGGGGGCACACTCTGCAGTCTGGTGTGGCATCAGCAGTCTGGGGTAACTCAGCCACAGATGCCAAGGGAGATGAAATAGAGGATGCTTTCACCACCTCTGACCTGCGGGGTGTTTGAGCATCGTGCGGAATGACCTGAGGGAGCAGAAAACTGGATCCAGCTGCTCTGGCACCAAACCCAGGCCAGAGTCAGGGAAACCACGTTGCTTTTCTTATCAGCCTGAAGACTTCTCTGGAATTTCCACTGATTTTCTTGCAAAAAGAATTCCTGCTCTAACCTGAAGCAGCCACAGGCCATGTCGTGACCATTTCTAATTAACTGAAACAGTGGAATGAGATGTTTGGTTAAATAAAACCCTGGAGTTTTTCCAACACTTGGCCATCAGAACTAGGGTAAGGAGCCCTGCAGTGGGACTGAGCTAAAAGAGGCTTGTCAGAAAAGTCATAATTAGAACTGATTACAAAGAGGTGAGTGAACGAGCAAACCAGGGCAATGCAGGAGCATTCCCAGAAACCTGGAGAACTGATAGAACTTTGTTTGCTACACAGAAACTGGAAGCAGACTTGGAGGGTGGGGAGGCCCTGGCTCAGGTTGCCCAGAGCAGTGGTGGCTGCCTCATCCCTGGAGGTGTTCAAGTTTTATTCCTTCTTGTTCCCAGATCCTGCAGTGAACCTGGGCCTGTGCAATTCACAGCAGTGCTTGTGGAAGGCAGCTGGGATTCCAGCTCGAGGCATGTGCATGGTCAAGCCCCACAGGGAACTGAAGCCATGTTCTCAGGGGGAGGCTGATTTTCTTGGAGCTATTAAATAGCTTTTTTGGAAGTGTTTCATGTCTGTAGTGGAGCTTTTTGAACTTGGAGGCTCCTTGCACAGGGCTAAAAGACAATCTCTCTGAGCTGTTGAGTGATGAAGACCAGTGAAGGGCTCTGGGGCTGGCACAGGAAGTGAGATAGGGGGGGAAGGATTCATGAGGAATGACCCTGATGAAAGGAGTAAGCCTGGACTCTGCTGAAGGTTGTCCTGATTTAGGAGAGAATTCCTGCAGCTGGGGATGCTGGAGGGCAGCACTTCAACAGGGGCTTACGTGTCAAGTAGGAGTTTAAAGTGAAATGGCTGTAGAAGTGTCCTTCTGAGGAAGTTTGGATTGCAGCCTGCTCTTTCCATGGCATGCTGTCCTCCAGAGAGTGCTCCTGATCTGCTCCATGGCTTTGGCTCCAGGAGCTGGAACACAGACAAGTTCACAAGGGGTTTGTTGGTGATCCTTATCAGCTGGTCCTGTGGGTTGCTTTTCTCTCAACGCTGATAACATCAAGTGATCAAAGACCAAAGAGCTGGAAACCAAACTCAGACTCATCCAATGGTGGTTTCTCTGTGTCACAATATAGAATCAGAATCAAGGTTGGAAAAGGCCTCTCAGCTCATCCAGTCCAACCCTCAGCCCAACCCCACCGTGCCTGCTGAACCATGGCCCCAAGTGCCACAGCTACACATTTTCTGAACCCCTCCAGAGACTCCCCCACTGTCCTGGGCAGCCTCTGCCAGGGCTTCACCACTCCTTCAGTAAAGAATTTTTTCCTGATATCCAGTCTAAAGCTCCCTGGATGCAACTTGAGGCATCCTATCACTTGTTCTTTGGGTTCACCAGCACCCACCTCACCAGAACCTCCTCTCAGGTGGTTGTGGGGAGCAAGGAGGTTGCAGTGAGGTGGGTGCTGGTGAACCAGCCACGCTGTGTTGCCAGCTTTGTTGTATGTATGTTGTTTCCTACGATATCTGAACCCTCAACGAGCCACTCCTTTAAGGATCTAAGCTTCCTTTTGGAAAGGAAAATAGTACTAAGGAAAGCCTGTGGTGCCTGGGATTCTAGGGAAACACAATGGAAAACACAGCTTTGAGTGTAGCTGGAAAGCAGGAGGCAAAGAACCAAGAAGTGACCAGTGTGAGCCAGCCTCAGTCTACTGAGGTCTGAGTCACCGGTCCCAAGAGCTTGGGCTGGACAGTTGTGACATGAGAGTTGAACATTATGAGGAGCACTGAATAGTGCTTGGATGAGATCTTATTTAAGTTATAAGGCAATATATATTGTGGCTGAGATGTAGCTGTAGTTCTTGGGAAAACTTGACTTCTCCAGAGTGTGATTTCACACTCTCTTTAAGTTGGAAGAGCCCTTTTTGTTGCCTTCAGTTGCTCAATACAAAGGAGGAGGGGTGGTGGTGTTGAAATCTGCTCTGTTTCACCCTACCTTTGGCAACAGTGATTTTGATCTCTGATCTAGAACTGTATTTAACAAGCTCACACACCGTGGCTCGCATGTTCTCACAAAGCTTGCTTCTCCCATGGATCCTGCTGCTGAAAACAGGCTGTTTTATAAGGGTGTAAACCAGCTCTGGGGTCAGCTTTGTTTTGGGGACCTGCTCTCAATGTCTCAGCCTGGATAGATTCAGCTGGGATGGATCAAGAACACTCCAACTTGACCCATTCCTCCCCATCCTTACCCCAGTTTGCTTGGCCCCTCACTCCAAGAAGGACCTTGATGGGCTGGAGTGTATCCACAGGAGGGAACAGAGCTGGGAAAGGGGCTGGAGAAAAGTCTTGGGAGAGGCAGCTGAGGGATCTGGGGCTGTTTATCCTGGAGAAAAGGAGGCTGAGGGGAGACCTCATTGCTCTCTGCAGCTCCCTGAGAGGAGGTTGTGGTGAGGTGGGCTCTCCTCCCGAGTAACAAGGGGTAGGACAAGAGGAAATGGCCTCAAGTTGGCCCAGGGGGACACTCAGATAGGACATTAGGAAGTATTTCTTCACTGACAGAGTGGCGAAGCCCTGGCAGAGGCTGCCCAGGGCAGTGGGGGAGTCCCCATCCCTGGAGGTGTTTGAAAGCTGGGCAGATGAGGTGCTCAGGGACCTGGTTTAGTAGTGGAAAGGGACGGTTGGACTTGGTCTCAAAGGTCTTTTCCAACCAAATGCTCCTGTAAGGCCAGTGCTGGACCCTCTCAGCCATTGCTGATCTGTGACAGCAGAGGTGCTGCCTTCTCTTTGCCGCTGCGCAAAGCGGCAGCGCACGCTCTGCCTGAAGACATTTAGCTTTTTGAGCTCCCCTATCCTAGCTGGATGCTCATAACAGACCCTGCCTGCTCCAAGAAAGGGGAGAAAACCAAAAGACACCTGGAGGAGAACTTGGTTTGTCTGCTGGGCTCTCAGCACTACTCCAGTTACGTCGTCATCAGTTGTTTCCAAAAGGTCACTGGGATTCATAGGATTGCTCTTTAGACTTACAATTGTCTTCCTGTTTCTAAGAATGCTTCTGGAATTCAAGTCCACAAAGACATTTCATTTTCCAACAGTGGCCTGGGTTGTGCAGATCCCAGAAACTCGATGCTGTTCTCATAACAGGAACTTTCCTCCTCATCCTTTTGGCCACTGCCAACTGCTCCTCCCATTGCCTGCGGCCACGAGTCGCGTTCATTTCTCGTGAGCCTCTCATCCTCACAGCTTTGCTCACAACTGTCAGTTGGCTGTGGGAGGGTGTTGTGCATGCAGACAGCAATTTGGTTTCCAGGAGGAAGCTGACACTTCTCTTTCTGTTATTTATTTTTGTAATTCCTTTTTTTTTTAACAGCCAAGGAAGCTTTCGAAGAGGCAGGAAACATCTTAAGTGGCCATGTAACGATGGGGATGTATTTTGAAGATGATGCCTTGGCTTTGTAAGTCCTTTCTCTTTTTCCTTGGTGAGAATTCAAACTGATCTGCCTTTAGGGAAAGCCAAATGCCTCAAGCAAGTGTCCCTGGTCATGCTGAGTGTTTATCAGCAGCTCTAGGCAGCTGTGAGTGACTTAGTCCTGTAGGGAGGTTGGTCAGGACTCAGCCAAAAGGAGGTGTGGCCCTGGCTCTCCCACTGATTTACAACCTGCCCTTGGGCAACTCGTTAAGCCCTGTTGATACAGGTGGTCATCTCCCTTCCTGCTGTTCAGCTTCACTCTGGGTGCTTCCAGTCTTCCAGCTGCGCCAGCATCCCATGCATCTGTTGGGTTCCTCATACAAACAGGAGGGAAAAACAGGCAGGAAAAGTGACACACTTTAGCTAGGATCAGTGTGTGAGGAAGGACAAATGGTTCTGCCCTTCTCCTTTCATGAGGAAGAAGTGATGAGTTGGGAAAGTCTTCCTCTTTCTGCAGTCCCTTCACCTTCTCCTCTCCTCTTCTCTGCCTTGATGCTGCCAAAGTGGGGAAGGGGAGCGTAATGGGACTGTGGCAAAGCCAGGAGTGTAAATGTGAGTCTTGCTCTGATGGTTGTTCCCCAGTTGCCAAGAGCAGCCAAATGAGAAGATTGAAAGATGTGCCCACCCATTTCCCTCCCCTTGGCAAGAGCGAGGCGTTGCCACCATTTCTGGACAGAGCTTTGGGGCGGTGCATCTTCTTCCTGAAGGAAGAGTGCTGGAAGAACACAGCAGCCTTCCTCCTCAAAATATGGTAAATGCAAAGTCAAGGCTTTCTTGGTCAGTTCCTGATTGAAGAAGAGCATCAACTGCAGCCCTGACTTCAAGCCAAATTGGAGCTAATGGATCTGAGCAGGCATCAGTCCAAGCACTTAACTCTGTCATTAAGATTCACTCCAGCAAGGGGCAAAGTACCTTGGATTAGGCTGAGAGAGATGTTTTAGTGCCTATCAATGCACCTAGATCCAAAGGGAATCCTCAGCTTGACCTGACATCTCATTTCCATCAGGAATTAGCTGTCAGGGCAGAGTTAAAAATCCCAGAAGGTCCTTGGCCTGTTTTGCAGGTGTGGGTTTGACAGCCAGGACTGCAACAGGGATTTTATTGTCATTAGTTCCTTACAGATGCATCTCTAGGAGGTGCTTTTCTGAGGTGTTCAAGGCCAGGTTGGATGGGGCTTTGAGCCTCCTGATCCAGTGGGAGGTGTCCCTGCCTAAGCAGGGGGAGTTGGAACTGGATGGGCTTTGAGGTCCCTTTCAAGCCAACATTCCGTGATTCTATGATCTCCACCAGAATAAAAATACAAATATCTTGGTGGTACATCTCTATAAACCAAACTGTGCTCAAAGCACCAGGGGTGGTTGTGTCTTAGAAGCAAGGCAGTGCCAGGCTGGTTCAGTGCTGGGGTGGGAGACCACAGGGCAGTGGAAGATACAGAAATCACAACCAGGAGCATCGGGATGAAAAACGTGCTAAAAGACTGTTATTCCCTAAGGATCTCAGCCCAGCTCAGGGGGAGAAGGTCAATGAGTCTGGGGAAGGATCTAGAGAACAAGTCTTACGAGGAGTGGCTGAGGGAGCTGGGACTCTTTATCCTGGAGAAGAGGAGGCTGAGGGGAGACCTCATTGCCCTCTGCAGCTCCCTGAGAGGAGGTTGTGGTGAGGTGGGTGCTGGGCTCTTCTCCCAAGTGTCAAGGGGTAGGATGAGAGGAAATGGCCTCAAGTTGTGCCAGGGGAGGTTCAGATTCGATATTGGAGAAAATTTCTTTCCTGACAGGGTGGTGAAGCCCTGGCAGAGGCTGCCCTGGGCAGTGGGGGAGCCTCCATCCCTGGAGAGGTTCATGAAGTGTGTGACCGTGTCACTTCAGGACATGATTCAGCAGGCACGGTGGGCTTGGGCTGATGGTTGGACTGGATGAGCTGAGAGGGCTTTTCCAACCTTAACAATTGTATGGGATAAAAGCAGAGGAGGGCAGGATGATCTTACAGAAGAAGACATCAGTAGGAAAAGCCTGTGTTCTCTCAGCAATGACACATGTAAGGCTACACCTCCACACTCCTGCTCCAGCCACGGTCTGCAGGGTGCTCCTGTTTAGCTGGAACAATTAATACAGTTTATATAGATATTCCTTCTGCCAAGTTTGGATGCTGGCTGTGATTTGTGGGTGAAGCTACTGTAGATGGTTGTCTTCTCAACTGTAAGTAGAAAGTAAACACTTACAGGAATTCCTTATGCAAGAGCCAGGCTCACTTCCCTTCTTAAGAAAAGAAAAGCTGTTCTTCTGCTGAATGCTCAAGGAGGAAATATTTGTGCCTCCCAGGTCATGGAAAGCTGAATCCCCTCTTTGCAGAGAAAAAAATACTCAAAATACACCAAGAATGTTGTTAGGAAAACTGTTTGCTCAGTGAGCACCTGCTTGGTTGGTAACTAACAGAGTGAAAAGCATTAGGGAAGAAATGTTTTGAATGGAGCCATTATGTATTTCTCAAAGGCGTCGATGTCCTAGATCCCAGCCAAGTATTTGTTTGCAGATGGTTTTGATTTAAATGCAAGTCTCATATTACCCACTGAATGCCCCTGCTATGTAAATAGAAAGCTGTTGCTACCATTAAGATGAGAAAAGTGATTTCAGGGTAGGCTCCAGCAATCAGAGGGGGGAAGTGTTGGTTTTCTGGAAGTGTTTAAGAAACTTTCTTTTCAACAGCTGCTGAACAATGTGATGGATTTAGATACAGGGGGTGTGAGTCTCTGCCTCCTCTGGGAAGTCATCAAGACACAAAGTCTCTTTAAGACCTGTGGAAGTTCAAAACTGTAGAATTGTAGAATCATATGGTTTGGGTTGCTCTGCTCTCCTCTGTACTGCTGCTCTGTCTCTCCCCACCTCTTTCTGCTTCCCTGAGTGTCACAGAAATCATAAAATGACAGAATGGTTTGTGTTGGAAGGGACCTCAAAGCCCATCCAGTTCCAACCCCCCTGCCATGGGCAGGGACACCTCCCACTGGATCAGGGGGCTCAAAGCCCCATCCAACCTGGCCTTGGACACCTCCAGGGATGGGGCAGCCACAGTTTCTCTGGGCAACCTGGGCCAGGGCCTCCCCACCCTCACAGGAAAACATTTCTCCCTAAGATTTCATCTCAATCTCCCCTCTTTCAGCTGTAAACCCTTCCCCCTCGTCCTATCCCTGCACTCCCTGATCAAAAGCCCCTCCCCAGCTTTCCTGGAGCCCCTTTCAGTACTGGGAGGCAGCTAAATCCCTGAATTTAAGATTTTTCTAGGGTTTTACTATTCTTAATTGATTGCAAATACAGTTTAATTTGAAAAACAACAGAGAGGAAAGTTAAGGATCTTCCTTAAGGATCAGGATTCCCAGCCATGACCAGAATTTCAAAACTCAACTTCCTTTACTGGTGGAGCTCATGATTTAGGGCAGAAAGGGGAAAGCTTAGCTCAGAGCTGGATTTTCAAAGAGAAAGTTTAAAAAGCAGAGGATACTGCAAAATGAACCTGAAACGGCTCAGATAAATCCAAGAACATTTTATTAAGCGGGATTCAGAACATGAGAAGGCCTCAGGAAAGTGGAAGGTCATTCACTACTGCTGCTCTTTATCAAGACATCAGTGCAGATCTTGGGTGCCCCCTTAGATATTTCACAGAATCATGGAATGGTTTGGGTTGGAAGGGACTTTAAACCCCACCCAGTTCTAATCCCTGATCAAAAGCCCCTCCCCAGCTTTCCTGGAGCCCCTGTCAGTCCTGGGAGGCTGCTCTAAGGTCTCCCCGGAGCCTTCTCTTCTCCAGGCTGAACAACCCCAACTCTCTCAGCCTGTCCTCCTGTGGGAGGTGCTCTGATCATCTTCATGGCCTCCTCTGGACTCGCTCTAACAGATCCAAGTCCTTCCTGTGTTGCAGTGGGGATGTTATTTTCAGACAAAGAGATGCTGTGATGGAGAAGGTGAGGGGCCTACGTACGAGCTGAACACCATGCAAATGCATTATCTGCAGTTCCCTCCACTTGCTTTGTCATTGGTGACCCAAAACCACCAAACATTTTGATTTCTAAAGCAAATTTGAACAAATCTCCTCCATCCCATTCAGAACTGCTAAAATGTGTCCAGACTGAACTTGCCTGAGCAAACCATGGCGAGGAGTGCAATTGGTTGCAACATGACTTGGCTGCGAGCTGCCTTTCATTAAACTGCAGCAGGCTGAGTCTGTGCTGTGACTTTCTCATACAGGGCAAAAAAAGATGGACCAAGTTACTTTCAGAAAGGGATTCAAAGGCTTTCCACCTCCACAACCCAAAAAGTCCCCTCACTTCCCCAGCGATTCTGGTGTCACGGCCTTTGAAAAATCGCCAACAGCCTTTGAAAAATACACCACAGACACCCCCAAAAAAAGCTGTTGAGGCAGCTGACTTCCTCTGTCACACCCTTCCTCTGAGCACTGACATCTGGAACCTTCAGGACTGAAGTTCCTCAAACTTTCAGAAAACTGCTGTCTCATTTTGTTGTACCCCTTGCCCTTTCATTGCTCAGACTTCTCTTATTTTGGCTCTTTCCACCTTCTCAGCTTTTCTTTAAATACCCTTGAGCTCTCTTACCAGAAGAGCACTGGGGAACAAAGGATGAGCTGGTTTCTCCACCAAGAATGTGTGTGCAGGATGTGTGTGTTGCTGTGACATGGGGCTGGTCCTCACCAGAATTGCCTCTGTTCACCAACATCAGATCTCCTGGAGCTTATTTTTTGTAGGCTGAGGTCCCTCAGGTGGAATTCTGTGGGAGGCAGAGCAAAGTGCTGGGTTTCACACCTCGCCTTCGGTGTGAAAGTGAAAAAGGAGAGTCAGCAAATAGTTTAGAGGGTGATGGTTTGGATTTCCCCTGTTTTTTAGCTGCTGATGTCTTTTTGCAGAAGAAGTTGCTGGGTTTGTGTGTTTGTATATTGAGTGTGTGGGTAAATGCTTGTTTTGGAAGGAGATGAGGGAACACATCGGCCCCATCTCTCCTCATCAGATCAAGACTGTGCATGGGGGTTGGGAGGGGACAATGGGGAATGTGACCTTTTCCTCCTGTGTCTCTAAAAGCAGCTTTTCCCACTCCTACATCCCTGTCCCTGCTTTTCATAGAATCATAGAATCACCTGAGCTGGAAGGGACCCACAAGGCCCATCCAGTCCAACTCCTGTCCCTGCACAGGACACCCCCAACACTCACCCCCTGTCACTGAGGGCATTGTCCAGATGCTTCTGGAATGCTGGCAGAGCAGGTGCCCTGACTGCTTCCAGGGGAGCTGTTCCAGTGCTCCACCACCCAATGGGGGAAGAACCTCTTCCTGATATTCAGTTTTCACCCTGGGGCTGTCACCTTTGTGTCCAGCAGGTTCTGTGTGTGCCACATCCCTTGGCCAGCTGGTGTTCCCATCCCTCTTTTCCAGATCCCGTAAGTACGCGGTGTCTCCCCCAGCCCTCCTCATCGCCAGGAGCGGAGCTCGGAGCGTGGAAGGCGTCGCTTTGTCCAAACGGAGCGCGCAGGACGTGGTGCAGATGGTCAGAGATGAATTGCTGGACATCTTTGTGAGTAAAACAATAAAGTGGGTCCTTTTTCCATTGCAGTTGTTTGCAGAATCACTGATTATAGAACCGAGTTCTGCAAAATTGTAGGATCATGGAATGGTTTGGGTTGGAAGGAACCTTAAAGCCCATCCAGTTCCAACCCCCCTGCCATGGGCAGGGACACCTCCCACTGGATCAGGGGACTCAAAGCCCCATCCAACCTGACCCTGAACACCTCCAGGGATGGGGCAGCCACAGCTTCCCTGGACAACCTGGGCCAGGGCCTCCCCACCCTCACAGCAAAACATTTCTCCCTAAGATCTCCCTCAATCTCCCAACTTTCAGCTTAAAACCATTCTCCCTCATCCTGTCCCTGCCCCTGAAGAGCCCCTCCCCAGCTGTCCTGTAGGCAAAAAGGATGCACTAATCTTCTCTTTATTGTCCCAATTTTAGTACCCGTGCTGCCGGAGCGAGCACAAATAAATACTTGTTATTTCTGTCGTGCTGAGTTACATTTAGTTTTCAATTTTATGGCTTGAGTCAGACAGTCTGGACAGAAATCTGCTGTTTGCTGTGTGGTCTCGTGGGAGGAGACCCTGGAGTCGATGGCCTGGTGTGTGCTTACAGTCACAGACTCTGGTGCCTTGGCCCGTCCCAGGCCCTGCTCCCTGCATCTTGCACGTGCCTTTTGGAGGCTGCTAATAGCAATAACGTCTGGAGCTGGGCTGAGCTGGCCTGCCATTCCTGCCCACAGTGTTCTCCTGGACAAACTGGCAGCTCATGGCTTGGACAGGCACACTTTTCACTGGGTGAAGGACTGGCTGGATGGCTGAGCCCAAAGATTCCTGATGAATGGAGCGAAATCCCATTTGTGGCCAGAGACAAGTGGAGTCCTCAGGGATCCGTGTTGGGCCAGTTCTGTTTAATGCCTTTATCCATCATCTGAATGAGGGGATCAAGTGCTCCCTCAGTCAGTTTGCAGATAACACCAAGTTGTGCCAGAGTGTTCATCTGTGGAGGGCAGGGAGGCTCTGCAGAGGGATCTGGACAGGCTGGGTCAGTGGGCTGAGGCCAATGGGATGGGGTTCAACAAGGCCAAGTGCTGGGTCTTGCACTTGGGACACAACAACCCCGTGCAGCACTCCAGGCTTGGGAAGAGTGGCTGGAAAGCTGCCCGGTGGAAAAGGACCTGGGGGTGCTGGTTGACAGTGGTTGAACATGAGCCAGCAGTGGCCCAGGTGGCCAAGAAGGCCACCAGCATCCTGGCTTGGATCAGCCAAGGTGTGGCCAGCAGGAGCAGAGAGGGGATCGTCTCCCTGGACTCAGTGCTGGTGAGGCTGCACCTCGAATCCTGGGGTCAGTTCTGGGCCCCTCACTCCAAGAAGGACCTTGAGGGGCTGGAGCACATCCAGAGAAGGGAACAGAGCTGGGGAAGGGGCTGGAGAACAGGAGTTGTGGGAGCAGCTGAGGGAGCTGGGGCTGTTTATCCTGGAGAAGAGGAGGCTGAGGGGAGACCTCATTGCTCTCTGCATCTCCCTGAGAGGAGGCTGTGGTGAGGTGGGTGCTGGGCTCTTCTCCCAGGTGACAGGGGATGGGATGAGAGGAAATGGCCTCAAGTTGTGCCAGGAGAGGGTCAGATTTGATATTCAGAAAAATTTCTTTACTGTGATGAAGCCCTGGCAGAGGCTGCCCCGGGCAGTGGTGGAGTCTCCATCCCTGGAGTTCAGCATCAACTTCGTGACCTGGTTCAGCAGGCACGGTGGGGTTGGGCTGATGGTTGGACTGGATCAGCTTAGAGGTCTTTTCCAACCTTAATGATCCTTTGACCCCACAGCCTTGCTTTAGCCCCTGCATCCCATGCCTAAGGACTAATTTTATCCTCTTCTCTCCTCCCCATAAACCCCAACTTCTTGTTTTGATGTCTTGCAGCCAGAAATCACCGTGCAAAGTCTGCCTCGCTACTTGCGACTCAGAAAACCTTTCCTCATCTTGTTCAGCGATGGTGATATTGGTCAAATGGAAAGCAAGGAAATGCTGAAGCTGGCAAAAGGAACACCCCAGCAAGCATTTGTGGCTTGTTGGTTGAACTTGTGAGTGTGTAAAAACCTCTTTTCTCCTTTCTGTTAGCGCACTCGGAGGATTTCAGGGCAAGAAAAGACTGCGTCTGCAATTACTGAAAACATGATCTAGCTGGTAATGTGATTATTTGGTCTGAAATCATCACGAGTTGGGAGGTCAAATCATTTAGTAATGATTTTGTGTTGTGGGCAGCTGCAAAATCACACGACCAAGTAAAATTAGTAAATGTTTAATGGATCGCAGAAGTGATTTTCCATAGAGTAAAATGTTCTCAAAGATATCGTGTGGTTGCTTGACCCTGGCCCTGGTGTTATTTGTATTTTTGGCAATTCATAGAATCACAGAATCACAGAGTGACCTGAGTGGGAAGGGACCCACAAGGATCATTGAGTCCAACTCCTGTCCCTGCACAGGACAACCCCAACATTCACTCCGTGGGTCTGAGGGCATTGGCCAAATGCTTCTGGAATATTGTCAGGCTGTGAGTGCTTCCCTGGGGAGCTGTTCCAGTGCTCCACCACCCTCTGGGGGAAGAACCTTTTCCTAATGTCCAATCTAACCCTCCCCTGGCACATCTTCCTGCCATTCCCTCAGGTCCTGTCATTGGTCACCAGAGAGAAGAGCTCAGTGCCTGCTCCTCCTTGTGAAGAAGCTGTGGACTGTGATGAGGTCTCCCCTCAGTCCCCTCTTCTCCAGCTGAACAGACCAAGGGACTTCAACCACTCCTCACACAGCTTCCCCTCTAAACCCTTCACCAACTCCATGCCCTCCTCTGGACACTCTCCAGTAGCTGTAGATCCTTTTTATATTGTGGTGCCCAAAACTGCACCCAGAACTCGAGGTGGGACCACACCAGTGTAAAGCAGAGCAGGACAATCCCTTGATCAGCTGGCAATGCCGTGCTGGATGCCCCCCAGGACATGGTTGCCAGGGCTCTGTTGGCTTCTGTGGGAGAAAAGAGTAAATTTGCCCTCCTGGAGCATCTTACGGTGGTTTTTCCATCAGTAATTAGAGGGAAGCACAACAGGGCAGTTCCTGATTTTTGAGTGAGGGAAAGGAAGTTTTCAGAAGAAGGAACAGCCAGAAGGAGCCCCATAAGGCAAGCTTAAAAGAACCCCAAAAGTAATCCATGAGCTAAGAAATAGAAAGTTGTATGGGAGGGCATTCTTTTTCATCCTCCCCTCCCTAGCTGTGTTTTCAATTCTTAGGCTCTTGTTTGTTTTGCCCCAGCCCAGAGACACCTCACTGGCTTAATCATAACGTGCTTTGATGTCTGGGAAGTGCCTCGCAGCGTGGGCTGAGGTTGAGCTTAAGGGGGAAGGCTCATGTTTTCAAAGAGAAGACCATTTGTTTGCCAGTAATGCACAAGAAACGAGAGGTGCTGGAACTTCCCCACCTACACATCTGCCTTTGCTCTCCCTTACTGAGAAAAAACGAGCTGTCCTTTGTCAGAGGAGAAGGGCATTGCCACAAAAGAGGGCAGAACGTGGCTGTTGGCTTGGAAAGACTAGTGTAGTCCTAGAAAGAAGACCTCGTTCCCGTGGCGAGAGCCAGCTCAGACCCCGTGAATCACTCTCAGCCTGAAAATAATGCTGGGAGGACTCAGCATCTTCGTGGCTTTGCTGTCCCTCCATCTCAGTTTCCTCTTTTGGCTTGCCCTGTGTCACTTGGGGAAGTTGCCATCCCACCTTCTCGGGCTGTGGGAACCACCCAGTGGCTGCCCAAGGGCTGGATCACCTGGAGCACAGCCCTCTGCATCAGCTCCTGCCTTTTCATCCCTGGCAGTGGCTGGGCTGGAGGCAGCCGGTAGCTCTTCCTGCAGACAGGGGCTGACCACAGGGAGCTGCAGGATTTGTCCTGCTCCTGTCTCACCTGTTATGTGTGGCCAGTAGGAGCAGGGAAGGGATTATGCCCCTGGACTCAGTGCTGGTGAGGCCACACCTCGAGTACTGGGTTTGGTTCTGGACTCCTCACTCCAAGAAGGACATTGAGGGGCTGGAGAGCGTCCAGAGAAGGGACCGGAGCTGGGGAAGGGGCTGGAGAACAGGGGTTGTGGGAGCAGCTGAGGGAGCTGGGGCTGTTTATCCTGGAGAAGAGGAGGCTGAGGGGAGACCTCATCTGCAATTCCCTGAAGGGAGGTTGTGGTGAGGTGGGTGCTGGACTCTTCTCCCAAGTAACAAAGGATAGGATGAGAGGAAATGGCCTCAAGTTGCGCCAGGGGAGGTTCAGATTGGACATCAGGAAAAATTCCTTCCCAGAAAGGGTTCTCAGGCCCTGGCAGAGGCTGCCCAGGGAGGGGGTGGAGTC
The DNA here is from genome assembly GCA_033558185.1 of Dromococcyx pavoninus. Classification (NCBI taxonomy): domain Eukaryota; kingdom Metazoa; phylum Chordata; class Aves; order Cuculiformes; family Neomorphidae; genus Dromococcyx; species Dromococcyx pavoninus. The sequence continues at coordinate 96,747 of JAUMJL010002434.1, read as the reverse complement.
CCCATCCCTGGAGGTGTTTAAAAGACAGGCAGATGAGTTTCTTAGGGACATGGTTTAGTAAGAGACAGGGACAGCTGGACTTGATGGTCTTTTCCAACAAGATGATTCTATGATTAAAAACTTATGCTGGAGAACATTTCACACCCTTCTACAGAGTTTGCCCCAGCTCCTTCTCCTTGAGGATTCCTTCACACATCTGCTGTCTGTTCCCTCTCCATTGAATCCTCATGGCTTGCTTGAGGTGTTGAGGTATTAATAATGTGGTGAGCTTTTATAACTGTCCTGTAGGCAAAAATATGTGCCCAAGGGCTTGGGTGCTTGCTTGGCTCTCAGTCCCATTGTGCTGCCAAGCCACTGGTAAGCAAGTTGTATCTCCCTTTCCCAACAGGAAGAAGACTCCAGTAGGACGCGGGGTCCTGAAGGCGTATTTTGCCACCGTGCCTTCCCTTCCCGTTCTCCTCTGGGTGAACCTTCACGCTGGGGGGCAGGTGTTCAAGTTCCCATCAGAGCAGCCCATCATGGAAACCAACATCTTGTCTTGGCTGGAGAAGCTGAAGGCAGGAGTGGAGATTCCCAGCAGTAAGTGGACGCGCGTTCGTAACGTTCCTAAAGCCGCACTGTTGGCTCTGGTGTGTTTAGGAGAAGATGCCACGTGCAATAAATTATCTGCCCTGGAATTTAATGATGGAAAAACTAGCTCTGCTGGTTTGAGCTGGAGTAGTACAAATAGTCCAGCCAGAAGAGAATACCCACACTCACGAGTTTGCTTTGGGTCTGTTTAATGTTCAGAGCCAAGTGGGAATAGTTCTGAATCCAACATCTCTTCCCTGTGTTAATCCCCAAATGTGGCTGTGCTCTCTGGTTCCTCCAAACTGACCTTCTGAAACACATCTTGCAACTAAAATCTCCTGACTCCCAGTTGGCAGCACAAGAAAAAGCTGCTCTTTAGGAGCCTCCCAGCGTTTGGGGATTTGGACAGGAGAGGGTAAGGGAGCTGCTGCTTTGCTGTGGTCTTTGGGATGTAAAGGGTTGGCTCGTACCGTGAAGCTTTTCACTGTGTCCCTCCTGATCAGCCCAAGGGAGCTTAAAATCACAGAATGGTTTTGGTTGGAAAAGACCTTTAAGATCATCGAGTCCAACCATCCATCCAGCCCTGCTGAGTCCACCACTAGACTGTGACCCCAACAATGACATCTGCTTGGCTTTTAAACACCTCCAGGGTTTGGGACTCCACCACCTCCCTGGGCAGCCTCTGCCACGGCCTGAGAACCCTTTCAGTGAAGAAATTCCTCCTAATATCCAACCTAAACCTCCCCTGGTGCATCCTGAGGCCATTTCCCCTTGTCCTGTCTCTGTCTACCAGGGAGAAGAGAGCAACCCCCACCTCCCCACAGCCTCCTCTCAGGCAGTTGTAGACAGGGATGAGGTCTCCCCTCAGCCTCCTTTCCTCCAGACTAAATACCCCCAGCTCCCTCAGCCTCTCCTCATAAGACTTCTGCTCTAAACCCTTCACCAGCTTCGTTGCCCTTCTCTGGACACGCTGCAGCATCTCACTGTCCTTCTTCAGCTTTGGAGGAAGGCAGCACAGCTGTGTCTTCTTTCTGGAAGCCATAGGTGCTACAGGGATCTTGGAATTGCTGCCTGCCCACCTGCTCCAGGCCCTGCGAAGGCGATGGGGTGACTCCACTTGATCTTTGTGAATTTGACAGTGGGAATTTCAAAGCAAGTGTTGCCAAAAAGGCTGGTTGGGGTAGGATGTGTAGGCTCTGAGGACACATTATCTGACCCAGTAATTAGTGGGAGAGCCCCGTGAGCCAGCCATCCTCCCACACCTCTTTCCATTGCCACTGCTAATGTAGGTCCCTAGGTAGGGACCTGAGCTCTCAGGGTTCTCAGAGGCGTGAGCTGATGGTTGAGGAGCTCATGGTACATTTTGCCAACCATCACAGCCTCCTTCCTCAGGCTTTTAAGTGCTGATTGGTCTTAAAAGCAGAAATTAAAGAGCATCCTCACGTAATGGGACCGCATCCTCCTCGGATAGACAGTGCTTTCCCCTCGCTCCCGGTGGCATCTCAGCAATGCACAGTCATTAATATGGATGTCTGCAACCTGAACAAAACATCCACCCACTGGTGAGCAGACCCCAAGTGTGACCTTTGCAGTGGAGGGGTGTGAGGGCACAGGACCCCCATGGCCCTCATGGAGCGGAGCCTTGGCCCGCACCAGTAAATAATAAACACCCCTGGCTTGTTTAATTTGGGTGGTGATATTGATTTGGGAGGAAAGAACGTGGTCTTTAAGAAAAGATCTTTAATTTTGAATTCATTGGAAGGGCAAAAAAAAGCCATAATTCCTTTGGAAGGGAAGTGGTGTGGGGCTGCATAACTCTTAACTTCTTAACGTGGAACTGGGGCCTAGGAAAGCTGGGAAGGGGCTTTTTCCAAGGGCCTGGAGTGACAGGACAAGGAGGAACAGCTTTAAATTGGAAGGGGGAAGATTTATATTAGACATTAGGAAGAAATTCTTCACAATGAGGGTGGGGAGGCCCTGGCACAGGTTGCCCAGAGCAGTGGTTCTGCCCCATCCCTGGAGGTGTTCCAGGCCAGGTTGGATGGGGCTTTGAGCCCCCTGATTCAGTGGGAGGTGTCCCTGCCCATGGCAGGGGGGTGGAATGGATGGGCTTTGAGGTCCCTTCCAACCTGAACCATTCCATGATTTTAACTGTTTGCTTCTCAGGTGCTTTGTCTGAGGAAGACTGGAAACCACCTCTCCCTGCTTATGACTTCCTCCAGATGATGGACATGGCCATGCCTGAGCTCCCCCTCCACTCCTCCCACCGCCACGGGGACACTCCGGAGCGACACGAGCCCGAAAGCCCTGGAAGGGACACTGCCACCCAGGAGGAGCCATCCCAGGACACCAAGGCAGAGAAAGTTGGGTCCCCTGGGAGGGACCTGCGCGGGACAGCCCCGAGGCTGGCGGCGAGGGAGAAGCAGAGCAAGAGACACAGCGAGCTCTGAGAGCTGAGCATCCCCTTGCCTGCACCAGTGACAGATGTGGGATGGTGCCTGGAATACCTTCTGATTTTCCCACCTCTCTGTGAGCCTTTACACCAGAGGGAGAAGCGTTTTCAAGCTGTGAAGGGAGAAAACAGCCCCTAAATCTCATTTTGAGTTCCCTGCTGCAGCGCGTTGGTCGCTTGGTGGTGGCTGCGACTTCTGATGTCAGAAATGCGTCCTTATGACCCCGCACCTTGGTCCCCCAGGACTGCATTTCACAGCAAGCAATGAGAGCAGATTTGCAAGGAAGTTGCTTTGAGGGGGCTCAGCCCACCCCAGAGCTGGGGCAGAGCTGGGCTGAGCTCGTGGTGTGCTGGAGCCTCGCCCACACAACAAACTCTGCTGAGAAAGTCGAATCAGCGCAGTCTGGCTCTGCAGTTTCTAAATGTCTCACCTGGGCTCTTTGGTTGCCCCCCAAACAGGAAGGGGTGAGTGATTCCAGGAGAAAAACCACATTTCTCTCCCCACCTCGGTTGCAGTAGCAGCTCTGCTGATGTGTGTCAGCAAGCCCTGCTCTCAAAACATGATTATGTCCGTGCCGTGCAGCTGGGAGCCCTCCAGCCACTCCTGGGCTGCTTAAACCGGCACCCACTTGTGATTACACCTGACTTGTGAACCACATTGTTCATCCTCAGGGGTCAGAGGAGGATCTGGTTAAAGCAGTGTTATTTTAAAGGCCAGAGCTCAGGTCATCACAACAGTCGTGAGCAGAATCACAGAATTGCTTGGTTGGAAATGACCTCTGAGATCATCGAGTCCAACTGTCCCTGTCCACTGCTAAACCTGACCCCTGAGCACCTCATCTGCCCATCTTTTAAACACCTCCAGGGATGGAGAGTCCACCACCTCCCTGGGCAGCCTCTGCCAGGGCCTGAGAGTCCTTTTGGTGAAGAAATTTTTCCTGATGTCTGATCTGAACCTGCCCTGGTGCAACTTGAGGCCATTTCCTCTCATCCCATCCCCTGTCACCTGGGAGAAGAGACCAACCCCCACCTCACCACAGCCTCCTCTCAGGCAGTTGGAGACAGGGATGAGGTTTCCCCTCAGCCTCCTCTTCTCCAGGATAAACAGCCCCAGGGCCCTCAGCCGCTCCCACAACCCCTGTTCTCCAGCCCCTTCCCCAGCTCTGTTCCCTTCTCTGGATGCTCTCCAACCCCTCAATGTCCTTCTTGGAGTGAGGGGCCCAAAACTGACCCCAGGATTTGAGGAGCAGCCTTGAATAGCTGGGACAAAAATCTGCTAGCAAATCCCAAGGGCAGGCAGGTCGGAAGATGGCTTTGCTCAATGCTGGCATTTTCTTGGTTACAAGCCCAGGGGGTTGTTTGCAGCCTCAGTTTTTCATCGCTCTCTGTGACAGCAGCGAGGTTGGCGCTTGCTGAGCTGGGGATGAGGCAGGGAGTGAATTCTACAGCAGTGCTGGGGACAGGCTCTGGCATGGGATGGACCTACTTCACAGCCTTGCCTAGGTAGGGAGATGCATGGCATGGGGAAGTGGCTTTCCAGCCTCTGCTCATCTCCTGGGGACAGCAAAAGGTCTGTTGTTCCTCACTGGAGGACCTGAACCTGCAGCCCAGCATGGAATGTGGGCTGGGGAGAGAACCACAAAGCTTTGTCTGATCCCACCCATGCCATGACAATCTTCCCATCCCTATCAGTAAACATCTCCCTTCCACAGCACTGTTGAGATGTGCCAGGAGGGTCAGATCGTCCTCCTTATGGCTTTGAAGTTACTGGGAAGGGGAAAAACTGATGGTAGGGAACTGGTGAGAGCGTTGTAAACTCTATTTCTCATCCTCCAAGCAACCCACGTGGTTGGGAGTATTTTGAAATGCCCAGAAATAGACCATTAGTCCTGGACTCTCCTTGAAGCCCTTAGTTGAAACAGACCATTTTGGGACTTAAGGACAGGCTTTGAGCCAAAATATATGTATTTAAAGTAAGAAAGTGTAGAATCCAGATCAGAGCTTGCCCTGAGGCTGAGAATTCCCAAGGGAGGGAGTGGGTCGGGGCATGGGCAGATGAGTTTCCGTCATCCCTGTGCTGTGTAAGGTCTGTGTCAGCTCTACAAGCTGCTGGTTTCCCATCCTGTCCCTAATGTAGTGTCCACTGGTTTAGTAGTGGACAGGTATGGTTGGACTCAACGATCTCAAAGGTCTTTTCCATCCAAGTGATTCCATGATTCTGTGGTTCTATGATGATGCCACTGCTGACAGGGCATCGCTGTCCCCCTTGCTGCAGGTGAAACGGGATAGTTGGGATGTCTTAAATAAATTCTATCTCAAGTCCAGTCAATCCACATCTGTCTTGGACACAGTGGAAGGGCTGGTGTCCTGGGCTGGGGTGACTGGGATGGGTGCACCTACAGGAATGCTCCCCAAGCCCATCGAGCCCTGTGGCGGAAGGATCCCCTCCTTCAGCAGGGTTTGTGCAAGTCGAGAAGCATTCCTGCAGCATTCCTGCAGCATTCCTGCATCCCTGCTCTTGGCCACGTGTCCTCTTCCAAACTGCAGCCTTTTTCTTGTGCAGCATCAGGGCAGGAGCTTGTCACTAGGGGTCAGTGCCACATCTCAGTTATGGTTGTGAAGATCCTGTTGCTGAATTGGTGCTGGAGCGTTGTTACCGAAGCAGTGGAGAGTTGGGAACAACTATCCAAGGGGTCCTGCGGGATGCTGGGGCCTGAGGGGCTGTTTGCAACCAGGAGCAGTGGCTGCAGCAAACCTGAAGAGCTGGGGAGTCCCACATCTACAGGTGCTCACATCAACAGTGGGATCCATCAGCTCGAGCCTCCTGGATAGGGTTGGGGGTGCCAGGAGCCCTGAGCCACTGCTCTGGGCAACCTGGGCCAGGCCTCCCCACCCTCATTGTGAAGAGTTTCTTCCTAATGTCTCATCTAAATGTTCCCCCTTCCAATTTCAAGCTGTTTCCCCTCATCCTGTCAATCCAGACCCTTGTAAAAAGCCCCTTCCCAGCTTTTCTGGAGCCCTGTGTACCTGATAGGGTCCAGGACCCTGACCCATGCCCGTGCTCCCTCTAATAGGGAATGTGGGAGTGGAGAATGTGGAGTCAGCAGCTCCAGCAAACACAGCTGCTGAACCAGTTTGATGCCAGCCAGCAGTGGGACATGAGAGGCTGAGGGAGCTGGGGTTGTTCAGCCTGGAGAAGAGAAGGCTCTGGGGAGGCCTTAGAGCAGCCTCCCAGGACTCAAAGGGGCTCCAGGAAAGCTGAGGAGGGGCTCTTGATCAGGGAGTGCAGGGACAGGATGAGGGGGAATGGTTTTAAGCTGAAAGAGGGGAGATTGAGATGAGATTTTAGGAAGAAATGTTTTCCTGTGAGGGTGGGGAGGCCCTGGCCCAGGTTGCCCAGAGCAGTGGTGGCTGCCCCATCCCTGGAGGTGTCCAAGGCCAGGTTGGATGGGGTTTGGAGCCCCCTGATCCAGTGGGAGGTGTCCCTGCCCATGGCAGAGGGTTGGAACCAGATGGGCTTTGAGGTCCCTTCCAACCCAAACCATTCTATGAATCTGTTATGACACTGGGGGCAGTTTGCCTGTGGTCCCACCCCACAGCACTCACTCCCTGAAGGAAATGCTCCTGTGCTGTTTTTTTCTTAACGGCTACGGCTTTGGGAACAGATGGAGGGGAAAGAAATATTCAGTGGGTGTTTATGGCCTAGAGTGAGAATCAAGGCCCAGGAAGGACATCTCTGGACATGGCAGAGGAGCTGTGAGGGATGGAGCTCATCCCACTCTGCTTGAGGAGCTGAATGAAGTGGAAAGTGATGGCCAGGGGACTGTGTGAGCATCTGCCACCTCTCTGTATCTCACCACACGCCGGTGCTGAAGTGAGGCACCTTCACAGTGAACACTGATGCTCTCAGCTCCTTTTTCAAACCATTTAACCCCAAAATACGTCTCTTTGGCTCAACCACAAACCTGTATCCCTTGATGACACCAGTGAGGTGCACACTGAGCTGAGGAATGGGTAGATTTCCTGACAGATACGGGACTGAATATTTACATCTTCAGACCAAATGCCCAAGGTGGACATCTGTGTGTGCTTGGTACCCTTTGGGAACCTTTCAGGGGCTGTTTAAATGTCAGGGGTTGACCAGGAGATAAAATGATGATACACACAAAAAATTTATTGTGTACTTGCCCTGGAAAGCAAAACAGTTTAAATGATTCTCCAAAACACTGAGAAGTTCTCCAAGTGCTGTGGTCTGAGTTGTGTTTCACCACCCTTGATGGCTCCCCTGCAGAGCCATCACCATCAGTCAGGAGGGAGGAAGGCTTGCAAGCTCCAGTGTGAGGGGACATGAAGGGTTGTTTCCCCCACGTTGTGTTTCTGTGTCTCAAGGGCTGTTACAGGAAGGTTTATGGAGGTACCTGCTCTGTGGCTGGGCCAAGAGGTGGAGGATTGAACTCCATGAAAGCCTCAGGGACCTGGCTGTGGGACAGAGGCTCCCAAGCCATCTGTCATCCTTGGGTGTTCGGTGCCAGGTGACTCAGGAGCATCACATGGAATCACTTGGTTGGAAAAGACCTTGGAGATCATCGAGTCCAGCTGTCCCTGTCCACTACTGAACCAGATCCCTGAGCACCTCATCTGCCCATCTTTTAAACCCCTCCAGGGATGGGGACTCCACCACCTCCCTGGGCAGCATCTGCCAGGGCCTGAGAGTCCTTTTGGTGAAGAAATTTTTCCTGATGTCCAATCTGAACCTGCCCTGGTGCAAGTTGTGTCGATTACCTCTTGTCCCCTGTCACTTGGGAGAAGAGCCCAGCACCCACCTCACCACAACCTTCTCCCAGAGAGCTGCAGAGAGCAATGAGGTCTCCCCTCAGCCTCCTCTTCTCCAGGATAAACACCCCCAGCTCCCTCAGCCACCCCCACAACCCCTGTTCTCCAGCCCCTTCCCCACCTCCGTTCCCTTCTCTGGACGCTCTCCAGCCCCTCAATGTCCTTTTTGGAGTGAGGGGCCCAAAACTGACCCCAGGATTCGAGATGTGGCCTCACCAGTGCTGAGTCCAGGGGCACAGCATTCTCCCACTTGCTCCCACTGGTGTCCCTTTCCAAGCTGTGGGACATCAGGAAGCAATCACAGCGTTTCTCCCATCTTTTCAACCCTTTGGGCAAAACAAGGACAGCGAAAGACACGTCCAGGTGAATTTTCCAAACTGACCATTCTCAGCCTGTCCTGGACCACTGATGGCCACGATCCCTCCCGGAAAGCCCTCTTGTCTGCCGTAGGGATACAGCTGCAGGAAGGCTGAAGAGAAGGCTGTAGCAGGGAAGAGGCAGGAGAGGACATTGCCCCCAGGAGGGAGATGATGCAAGGGGGCACGGGAAGGACACGTCTGCTGGTGCTCAGGCAGCTGCAGTGCCAGCGATTCCTGGCAGGATGTGAAGCTGGACAAGACCTGGTGGCTGGTTTGTGTCTCCTGGGCTCGTCAGTGGGGTCTGGCAGGGCTGGGGAACAGTGGGGACCAGTCACTCCATCCCATCTGGTGGTTCAACCTGGCAGAGATGCTTTCCTTGCCATCACCCTGCAGGGCAGGTTCCTCTCCAGCACGGCTTGGCCGTGATCCCTTCCCAGGGGGGCACCCTCCCCTTCCATAAATCCCTGCCAGCAGTGATGGAGCCACCACCTTTGCCTGGAGCTGCTGGGTGAGGTTGGTCTCCTGCCAAGGCTTTCTTGAATTACCTTGTGCAGGCAGGTGGCATCCAGTTTTACAAGGGTGACACAAACCATCCTGGTACCCTGGGGCTGTGATAACCGTGCCCTTGGCATCGCCCAAGGGGAAGGGAGGAGGGTCCTGTGGCCCAGCAGTGCCTGGGGTGGTCCATGGCAGCCAGGTGGCCCCAGACCAGCTCCCTGAGCCCACATCCTTGCTGCCTGAGGATTTGAGGCAGGAGCAGTGGGAGAAACCTGGGAATCTGGAGAGAGACAGGCAGACAGACGATGGTCCAGGGGTCGGATGGTGCCGTGTTGGCATGGCTGGGGTGGCAGAGGAGCTGCACTGAGGAAGGGAGGGTGCAGGGGCAGGATGGAGCTGGGATGTGAGATAAGAGGGCAGGATGGGCTTCCTTATTGCATAGGGTGGGTCTTCTGCCTGGCACTTCCATTGCTAAAAACAGAGCCATGGTGCAGGCCCAGGGCAGGTACCCACAGCACCCAACCCCCACGCTGCCCACGGGAGCTTCCAGGGTGGCTGTGATGGGGTCTCCATCCCTTCTGTCCCATGCTCTGCATGGGCAGGGGTTGGGTCTCAGGGGCACCACTGTCTCCAACCCTCCTGAAGCCTGGTGTTGGGATAGAGCTGGGACAAGCAACCCAAACCAGCTGCTCACAGAACTCCTTCTGCCTGTGTTTTCCCTTCTCAACAGAGAGGTGCTCCCCCTCCGGTTGTCCTGGGATTACATCCATGTCTACAGCACCCTGCTCTGTTCCCAAGCTGGGTGATATGGGTGTCCACACAGGGACCTTGCTGCTCGTGCCACTGTGATTCTGACACCCAGTGGGTGAAGTCAAAGACCAGGCTGGAAGAACAGCAACCACTGTGGACCACCCCATGGCAGTCCCTTCACAGAGTGACCTGAGGGAAGGGACCCACAAGGACCATCGAGTCCAACTCCTGTCCCTGCACAGGACACCCCCAACACTCACCCCATGGGGCTGATGGCATTGGCCAAATGCTTCTGGAATGTTGTCAGGCTGTGAGTGCTTCCCTGGGGAGCTGTTCCAGTGCTTCACCACCCTCTGGGTGAAGAAGCTTTTCCTAATGTCCAACCTAACCCTCTCCTGGCACATCTTCCTGCCATTCCCTTGGGTCCTATCCCCTGCCCCAGAGAGCAGGAGCCCCGGGGCTGGGGAGGGAGCAGAAGGTCCCCAGTGCCACGTCACTGCTCCATTGTTCATTGTTCCCTCTTGGCTCTCCGGAGCTGGCGTGGGGACGGGAAGCGATAAGTTGAGATGGGACAGCGCTCCAGTTCCTGCTCTCCAGCAGGTTTTTTCCCCCACTCACCCGACCTCTCCTTAGGTAAACTCAGCACTTCGCCTCCCTTCGAGTTTGCTTTGCTCTCCTGCACTCATCCAGCCCAGCACAGGGCCCAGGGCAAACACAGCTCTATTTATAATCCATGGGGTTGCCAAATCCCTTCTGTGTGTTGAAAGAGAGTGGTGGTGGCTGCAATACCATGATTCAACTCTCAGTGGTAACACACGAGTTGGTTCCCCAGCAGGGCTGTGCTAGGAAGGCTCTCAGCTTCTCTCCAGCCCTGGAGGGTGATGCCTGCCTCTCCAAATGGGGTGGGGAAGGGCCTTTGCTCCATCAGCTGGGATTTTCTTGGCTTGCTTGCAACACAAATAGTTGTATCACTAAACTTGGTGGTGTTCCTCCCTGTTGGCAGCTGCCAAAGCTCACAGGCTGGACTCTGCACATGGATCCATAAAGAGTAAAAACCAGGACCTCCGATGAGGGCAAAAACCGTGGAGCTGTTGCTGCAGCTCCTTGTACCCAAGGCTGAAAGGAGTGAAAGCCATGGTGTCCCTGGTCCAGCCTTCCTCCATGCACAGTCCTGTCTGGAGGACAGCAGCCAGCAGAGCCTCTTGGTGCAGGGCACAGAGCATCTCCTCAGGTCCCTTTTGAGGTTTAAACCTTTTGGAGTCTTCTCTCCAGCAGCTGCCGTTTGTGAGTGACCCATGTTGGGGAATGGGAGCTTTGGAGGGCTTTGGGTTGCCCTGGAGAGATGCTCTGGGTGACTCTGGGTGAACCCTGGAACTGCTGTGAGGAGTTGAGTGGACGAAGTCACCCATGGGAGAGGTGGGATGCTGGACATGAAGGGAGCACAGGGATGAGAGGATGAAGGATGAGGGATGAGAGAGGGAGCCCTGGCTGTGACCAGAGCCAGGCACTAACACCAAGGGAAAACTTTGGAAAGACAGTTATTGCCCAAAATTAACTGCAAGTGCTTTCAGGAGCAAAGCTGGAACATTGTCCATGGGCAGTGGCCAGAGTCCAGCTCCCAGCACGGGGTACAGAGGTGGGACAGGGACGTGGCCTTGACCCCTCCTGTGGCAGAGTCTGGGGTCTATAGGGCTTCTTTTGGATGAGCTTTCTGGAGACACCCCATTCCAGTAGATCTGGCAGCTGAGGAGGTAAAAAGCAACCTCTCCACCCTTGCTGTTAATTGGATGCTGAAATGTGGGCACCAGCATCCAGGCAGTCTCCTCGTTTGCTCCTGGGGATCAGCACCTTTAGGTTCAAATCATAGAATCACAGAATGGTTTGGGTTGGAAGGGACCTCAGAGCCCACTCATTTCCAACCCCCTCTGCCATGGGCAGGGACACCTCCCATTAGTGGTGATCAGGGGGTGAAAGCCCCATCCAACCTGGTCTTGAACACCTCCAGGGATGGGGCAGCCACAGCTTCTCTGGGCAACCTGGGCCAGGGCCTCCCCACCCTCACAGCAAAACATTTTTTCCTAAGATCTCATCTCAAACTCCCCTCTTTCAGCTTAAAACCATTCCCCCTCATCCTATCCCTGCACTCCCTGATCAAGAACCTTTTCCCAGCTTTCCTGGAGCCCCTTTCAGTCCTGGGAGGCTGCTCTAAGGCTTCCCTGGAGCCTTCTCTTCTCCAGGCTGAACAACCCCAACTCTCTCAGCCTGTCCTCACAGCAGAGGGGCTCCAGCCCTGGGATCATCTCCGTGGCCTCCTCTGGACCTGCTCCAACAGTTCCATATCCTTCTTACGTTGGGGATTCCAGAACTGGACACAGGACTCCAGGTGGGGTCTCCCCAGAGCAGAGTAGAGGGGCACAATCCCCCCCTTCTCCCTGCTGGCAATGCTTCTTGTGGTGCAGCCAAATCCAAACCCAACCTCTCTGTTTAATTTCAGCCAGCAGAGGATGTCTGAGAGCCTAAAGGGATTCACTCCAGGCAGGGGACCTTATGCAGGGGTCCTTGTCCTCGTGGACCTGCCCAAACCCGAGCACGACGTGTCTGGAGCCAAAGCAGGAGCTCAGCCTCAGTGCAGGAGAGCCAGAATGGTGACCACAGGCTGTGACTCAGCAGCCTCTCACCAGGCACCTCGTTGGGTGTCGGCAGTGCCGGGCGGCCTCGCTGTCCCCGTGTTTCCAGACCCCCCAGGGGACAAGTGGGTGCCTGGATCACCTGACCAGGTGCAGAGGTTTCAAATGCATCGTGAGACCTCAGCCCGGTGTCCGGGGCGCTTGGGAACTGCCTGAGCTCCGAGGTGGCATCCAGCCCTTGCCTCTTCCCATTCATCCAGGGGGACACCCAGTCCTTTCTCCCAGTTTGCAACTGGTGAGCGTAGATCTTTCAGCATCAGAGGCAAACAAGTCCCTCAGTCCTAGTACCTGGTTCTAGTGGTTTTGGGACACCTGGCAAGGACCATTCCCAGTGGTTGGACTGGGCAAACAGGGCTGTCCCAGGGAGAGCAGCAGTTCAGGACAAAGCCAGGCCAAGCCATGGAGAGTGAAATGGGAAGGTGGGAGAGTGATTCAGGCTGTGTCATCTCAGGGCAGCACTGCACCAGCTGGAGGAAATCCCTCTTGATTCATGGCTTGGGAGGTCCTGTGGCTTATCAGGACCACAGTGACCCAGCAGTGCCACCCCACAATGGAGAAGGCTCTCAGTGGTGGGATGTGAGCAGATGCCAGCATCTCTCCCAAGGCTTAGCAAGGCAGTGGGATGTTGGGGTGACACGTGGGTCACCAGAACAATGCATGGGCTGAGTAAGAGTCAGGATTTTTCCACCAGGCAGGATTTTTCTCTTCCTTTATGGCAGCCAGGAGCACAGCATGGTCTGTTTTAAGGACTCAGCTCCAGCTGGGACGATGTCTTAGCTATTTCACTTTATTGCTGTTGTCTGATTCCCAGGGAAAGGGAAGGGTTTGACAACACAGCCCAGCCGTCCCCAGCTCCTCGTGGCAAAGCTTCAACTATTCTCCTGGCAAGCTGTGTCCTGCAGTACCAGAGGAGCAGGGCCAGCTGGCTGATCTTCCCAGCCTTTCTCCCCATTCTGACAGCCCCAGTGGCCCAGCATCAGTGGGGGGGGGACACCCACCACTCCGTCCCCTTGTCCCTGTGAGGTTGGTTTTCCACCCATGGGAACATCCCTGGTGAGACACAGAACTCCTTGCTGTGGGTGGTGGTCCCTTGGGAAAGGGGGGAGGTGAATTCAGGGGGGTTGGGTCGGCTCTTGGTCACTGCTGACCATCATCCAGCTGAGGTTGCTCTGACTTGCCCTGTGCCTGGACTCATTCCCTAAATCCCAGCTGATGGAGATAAGTTACAGAGACCTTCAGCTTGAGCCAGCAGGACCAGCCTTACATTCCCCTCCCCACACAGCTCCCAGAGTAGATCTGTGTTTTAAAGGATGTGAATTAAAGACCTTTAATTACAACCCTTCTGCTGTCCATTTCCTTTGGACTTCCTTGGCTTTCCATGATTTTTGTCTTGAGCAACATCCCTCTGAGATCTTAAGGATGGTTGAAAATTGAGTCATCACAACAAGGACTACTTAGCCCTGCTCTCTTCTCTCCCACACCACGGGTCTTCCCTGCTCCACCATGGGGTGATGAGGACAAACTCCTCTGTCCATCCCTCGGTGTGTCAGGAGTTTCCAAGGAAAACGAGTGCTCCTGTGGTGCCTGGAAGCATCCTGCAGCCTCTCAGGAAGACAGGGCTGGGTTTTTAAGCCCAGGAGGGTTTTGCTTGCTCTTTACCTGCAGCCACTCAGCCCCGGTGACAATCCCAGCTCCACCAAGGATGGGGTCCCTGCCTCCCAGCCTCAGCAGAGAGCAGGGCCAGTCCTCACACAGCAAAATGTCTTGTTCTACCCAGCCCAGTGCTCCCAGTCTGGGCTCAATACTGGTGCCCAAACACCACGGGCACATTAACACTCCTGGCCCCTGCACCAGCATGAGGTTACTGAGACCCAGTTGCCCCAGGTCTACGTCCAACCTCTTCCATCTGCTGCTCGATATTGAGTGGGAGGTGGCCCTGCCCGTGGCAGGGAGGTTGGAAATGGATGATCTTTAAGGTCCCTTCCAACCCAACCCGTTCTATGATGCTATGAGAGAGAATAGGAGGTATTTTCTTGGACTTAACAGACAGGTCCTCTCCAATTTTTTTGTCCAAATAGGTATTTTTTTGTTCCTCCCACCCTGCAAAATCCAGCTGGCAGTGGCAGTGCTGCTGCTGTCATCATTTTACTCTCTGCAAATCCCAGCTTTTGCTAATTGCTCTTTGCTCTCCTGACTGTTGCCTTCTCTTGGTGCCCTCACCTGCCTCGTGCCACTTCCATGCCCTTTGTGTTGGGCTGCTTGGGTTTTCCCAAACCACAGTGGCTGCTGGTTCTGCACTGGGACTGGCTGTGGGATGTGCTGCAGGGCCAAAGGATGATGAGATTTCAGCCTTGTCCTCCTCCATCCTGGGCTCTCCACTGGTTTGTCAGGTGCTGGGATGTGGCTCCTTGTGGGAGGCAGCCCCATTCCCTCTGGACACCCTACGAGGGCAGGGATGGACCCCTGCAAGGACAAGAACCCCGTGGGAGGGCAAGGGCACCCTACAGGAGGCTTAGACCTTCTGCAAGGATGAGGATCCCACAACCACACCCTACAAGGACAGGGATCCCACTAGGACAACAAGGACACCCATGGCAGGACAAGAACCCCACATGGCCCCCCTAAAAGGACAAGGACACCACAGGGCTCTCCTGCAAGGACAGTGGATCCCTATGAGTACAAGAGCATCCTACAAGGGGCTTAAACCTTCTACAAAGATGAGGACCCCAAAACGACTCCCTTTGGGGATCGAGACCCTTCCTATGAGAACAGGGACCCCTCTGTGAGGACAAGGACCTGCCATGAACCTCTAAAAGGACAGGGACACCACAGCACTCCCCTGCAAGGACAGTGGTTCCCTGTTAGGACAAGGGCATCCTACAAAGGGCTTAGACCCTCTGCAATGATAAGGACTCCTGTGAAGACTGAGACCCCTCTGTGAAAACAGGGAGCTCCATACCAGGACAGAGACCCCCACAATGATGTCCTAAAAGGCCAAGGAGTCCACAGGGGCTCACTGCAAGGACAAAGACCTCCTAGGAGGGTGAGTTCTGCTCTGCAAAGATGGGCACCCCAAAGGTGTCCCCTGTGAGGTCTGCTGCTGCAGTGGCCCTATGGCCCCATGGGGCTGCCCTTCCACTCCTGAAAAGGTATTGGTGAGGCCAAGCAGGGGGAAAAGGACAATGAAATATGATTTTAAAAATTCCCTGGGCTCTGCTATGCAAAGGCAAAGCTCAAAGCAAACACACCAGCAAGAAGAAATCCTTCCCAGCTTAGGGTGAACTTCTAAAAATGCAGAATGACTTCAGAAAAATGTGAGAAAAACACGAGCTGCTCCTCCCAAGAGGGAAAAAATAGAGCAAAGCAGCAACATGATGGTGTTTGCTGACCAGACCTGTGTCTTTGCCTTGGCAGGGGACAGGGACTGAGCTCTGGGGCCTTTGGGTGGAGATGGGGGGTCATTGGCAGCAAATATCCCTGAGAGCATTGCTGTGATGTCTGGAAATAATGAGAAAGAGGACATTGAGGGGCTGGAGCACATCCAGAAAAGGGAATGGAGCTGGGGAAGGGGCTGGGGAACAGGGGTTGTGGGAGCAGCTTGAGGGAGCTGGGGCTGTTTATCCTGGAGAAGAGGAGGCTGAGGGGAGACCTCATTGCTCTCTGCAGCTCCCTGAGAGAAGGCTGTGGTGAGGTGGGGGTTGGTCTCTTCTCCCAAGTGGCAAGTGTTGGGACAAGAGGAAATGGCCTCAAGTTGCACCAGGGGAGGTTTGGATTGGATGTCAGGGAAAGTTTCTTTCCTGACAGAGTGGTGAAGCCCTGGCAGAGGCTGCCCCAGGGCAGTGGGGGAGTCTCCATCCCTGGAGGGGTTCAAAAAGCCTGTGGCTGTCATACTTCAGGACATGGTTCAGCAGGCACGGTGGGGTTGGGCTGATGGTTGGACTGGATGACCTGAGAGTTCTTTTCCAATCTTAATGATTCCATGATTCTATGAAAACTTGCCTATGAGAAGCTGATCTCCCTTAAAAAAGCTGTCAGATGCTGAATATTGACTTGAATACTCCAAACATCCTACAGAAGGGCTGTGCTTTACCAGGGCCCTTCAGCTCCCTCTCCAAAATAGATTATTGGTTATAAACTTTGCAAATCTTCAGGATTTATTGTCATAATTCCAGCACATTAATAATAATAATAAATAATTTAGAGAATCAAACCCCTCTTATGTAGCCATTCTAGAAACATTTAGCAGCATGGGAGGGCTGGCTTTTTGAAGCTGAGCCCAGCTTCTCTGTGGAGTGGCTGTTGCTGGTGGGATGCACTGGCAGGAAAACCATAGCACCATGAAATGGTTTGGTTTGGAAGGAACTACAAAGCCCATCCAGTTTCACCCACCCTGCCATGAGCAGGGACACCTCCCACGGGATCAGGGGGATCAAAGTCCCATCCAACCTGGCCTTGAACACCTCCAGGGATGGGGCAGCCACAGCTTCTCTGGGCAACCTGGGCCAGGGCCTCCCCACCCTCACAGCAAAACATTTCTCCCTAAGATCTCATCTCAATCTCCCCTCTTCCAGCTGAAAACCATTCCCCCTCATCCTATCCCTGCACTCCCTGATCAAGAGCCCCTCCCCAGCTTTCCTGGAGCCCCTTTCAGTCCTGGGAGGCTGCTCTAAGATCTCCCTGGAGCCTTCTCTTCTCCAGGCTGAACAACCCCAACTCTCTCAGCCTGTCCTCATAGCAGAGGGGCTCCAGCCCTCGAATCATCTCTGTGGCCTCCTCTGGACTCACTCCAAGAGATCCATGTCCTTCCTGTGCTGAGGACTCCAGGACTGGACACAGGACTCCAGGGGAGGTTTCACCAGAGTGGAGCAGAAGGGGAGTGTTCACACTGCTTTTGATGCTGTGCCCAGGGAGGAAGAGCTGGCCCTGGTGCCCAGCTCACACAGACAGCTCTGCCAAGAAGGCAGATGCTCAGAGGGATGAACCTCTCCAAGGGGTAATTCACTGCTTGATCCAGCGGATATCCTGCCCTGGATTCCCTGGTATTTGTTTTTGACCCCTGAACCCCTCTCAGACTTGTCAGGAACTCTGCATTTTGCTGTCCTGGGATGCTCCCAGAAGCCCCAGCAATGGGAAACCTCCAGCTCCCAGATCATCTTGCGGGGAGCACTTGAATTCCTAGGCTGAACTAGCTGCCAAAACTTGGGAAGACAAAAGGCAATGAACGGGGGGCTGATAACAAAGCACTAACTGCAGGAAAAAACTTCTGAGTGTGGCAAATTCCAATGGCCAAACCCATCAGGACAGAGCGTGGAAGCCTTTACCCTGTCCTCTAACCCCTTTCTCCTTTCCCCTTTCCCTTTCCCCTGCCCATGTCCCTGTTTGCAGCACAGCAGGATGCTGGCAGAGCTTTTGTGCTCCTCATCCACACCGTAGTTTGGTCCTGCAGCAGAAATGAGGGACAGTGATGGCCTTGCTTGAACAGCCCCAGGGGATCAGAGGATGACCCAGGATACTGGAGTAATCATAGAATTTCTTGCTTGGAAAAGACTTTGGAGATCTTTGAGTCCAACCGTCCCTGTCCACTACTAAACCAGATCCCTGAGGACCTCATCTGCCCATCTTTTAAACACATCCAGGGATGGGGACTCCACCCCCTCCCTGAGCAGCCTCTGCCAGGGCCTGAGAACCCATTTGGTGAAGAAATGTTTCCTGATGTCCAATCTGACCCTGCCCTGGTGCAACTTGAGGCCATTTCCTCTCATCCTATCACTTGTTACTTGGGAGAGGAGCCCAAAACCCACCTCACCACGACCTCCTTTCACGTAGGCAGAAGGAACACCCTCGCAGGATGCAAGAGGTTTCCAAACCTCCGAAACTGGTGCCAGATGCAATCACCCCACGACTCTGAGCAGCTTCCTCCAGCAGTTCCATGGCCCACTTGGCAGAGCCTCCCAGCCAGGGCATGAGCTGCTCCTGCCTTTCCCACGTTTGCTGAGAGTGAATGCTGAGGATTCATCCTGCTGGAGCTACGGGTCAGTTGGGCTTCCACAGGGCCCTTGGAGAGTCATCACAACTGTAAATGAGCATTTCCCAGGTCTGACTGGATGGAAAAGGTCTTTAGCAGAGGAAATAGCAGCTACTGATGACAAATAAATGTTCTCTCGTGTGTACATCCCTCGGCATGACAAACTCCATCACTCCCAATTAGCCACATGGCTAAAACTCTTGTAGCACAAATGTCCAGGGATAAACACAGGCAAACCAAACAGCCCTGGAATGGCTTCTTGTAAACACAGTTGCTTCTCTTTTAACTCTGTTCAAAATGCTGTCTGTTTTGATGTTTCACATCTGCCCTGGCCAAGGCCATCTTCTCTCACCAATCCCTGTAGAGGGATAAAACCTTGTCCTTAGCGTGTGATGACAGCTCTGTTGGGGTTCTGTGTTCAGTTCTGGGCCTCTCACTCCAAGAAGGACATTGAGGGGCTGGAGCACATCCAGAGAAGGGAACGGTGCTGGGGAAGGGGCTGGAGAACAGGGGTTGTGGGAGCAGCTGAGGGATCTGGGGGTGTTTATCCTGGAGATGAGAAGGCTGAGGGGAGAACTCATCCCTGTCTCCAACTGCCTGAGAGGAGGTTGTGGTGAGGTGGGTGCTGGGCTCTTCTCCCCAGTGACAAGTGTTGGGACGAGAGGAAATGGCCTCAAGTTGCACCAGGGGAAGTTTAGATTGGATATTGGGAAAATGTCATCACTGAAAGAATGGTGAAGCCCTGGCAGAGGCTGCCCAGGGCAGTGGTGGAATCTCCATCCCTGGAGGGGTTCAAAAAGTGTGTTGATGTGGAGCTTTGGGACATGGTTTAGTGGGCACGGTGGGATTGGGCTGAGGGTTGGACTGGATGAGCTTAGAGGGCTTTTCCAACCTCAATGCTTCTGTGATTCTATGATATTGGACCCCCAGTAAATGGCATCCTTACTGGTTTTTATTTATACTGGTTCTGCCAACCATTGCTATGCTGCTTATTCAGCACCTTCTAGTGGTTTCTAGGGCAGAAATCATAGTGTAGATGATAAAAATGAAGGAATTCAGTGAGAATATTGGTCCTGGAGCAGGTTTGGGGAGGGTGATGGACTCAATGAGCGCTGGGGGTTGTCCCTGCCCATGGCAGGGGCTTTGGAACGAGATGATATTTAAGGTCCCTTCCTGCCCAAACCATTCCATGATTGTGATGCCTCCAAGAAGGTGACAAGGAGGTGGCAGGGAGCAGAGTCCTCCTGCCATGCATCCTTGCAGTGCTGGGCATTGATCCTGCCCCCTTCCTGGCATCCCAGCTGAGCAAAGAGCCATGCAATAACAACAATTCCGCAGGCAGGAGGGGCCTGCTGGGAAAAGCCCTCCTGGCTGGAGCTGGTTTTGCTCTTTAGAGCAGCCAGTGGGAGAGATAAATCTGCAGAAACTCAGCATGAGGAACAGCTCCACAAGTCCTGTGGGAATCTTGCTTGGCCGGGGCCGGCACTGCAACTTGGTTGGGCTCCTCTTGGCACTGCACGGTGCCGTCAGCACAGGGCTGGCTGTGGGAGGGGAAAACTGAGCCAGAGCAGAGGCTCTTCATCACTACAAAAGCTGCCAACGCTGACAGGAGCAAAGCCAGTCCCAGCCAGGAGCTGGAGGGAGCTGGCAGAGCCCTGTGCCCACGAGCAGAGGCCCCTGCCCCACCACCAAGGTGGTTTCCCCGTTGTTATTTCCCCTTTATGTTCCCTTTTCTGGAGTTTCCCCAGTTGATTCCGGGTGCTGGGGGAACGGGCCACGGGAGGCATGTGGTTCCTGTGATAAGAAGAGGTGTTCTTGGAGTGTGGAGGGGAATCTGAGGCAGAGAAATGCAGTGTGCCAGACTGGTAGCAAGTGATAGGATGAGAGGAAGCGGTCTCAAGTTGCAGCAGGAGAGGTTTAGATTGGATATTTGGAAGCAGTCACAGCACCAAGCCTGGCAATATTCAAGAAGCATTCAGACAATGCCCTCAGACCCACTGTGTGAATGTTAGGGGTGTCCTGTGTAGGGGCAGGAGTTGGGCTCGATGAGCCTTGTGGTTCCCTTCCAGCTCAGGTCATTCTATGATTCTATTCTATGAAAACTTTCTTCACTGACAGAGTGGTGAAGCCCTGGCAGAGGCTGCCCAGGGCAGTGGTGGAATCTCCATCCCTGGAGGGGTTCAAAAGGTGAGTAGGCATGGCACCTGGGGACATGGTTCAGCAGGCACGGTGGTGTTGGGCTGATGGTTGGACTGGCTGAGCTTAGAGGGCTTTTCCAACCTTAACAATTCTTTGAGTTTATGACTGGAGGATCAGTGTTTTTGGCCGTGACAGGGCCTCACTCCCAAACCAGCTGCTCAGAGAAACAAGCTTTTTTTAGAGGGTTTTTGTTTCAGCCACAAACTGGCACCTTCTGCAGCTGGGGCAGCTCAGCGGGAACGGCAGCAAAACCAGAGCAGGCGGTGGCTGCCGTCAGCCACGCGCTGGCACCCAAAACCCTACACAGATTTACAGCCTGGCTTGCTTGGAAACCCTGGGACATTTGCTCTCCTCCTCGTGTGAGCTCAGCTCACGAGGCTGCCTGAAGGGCCTCGTTTTTACCTAATAAATGGGGTTTGGAGGCAAGGTCAGAGCATTTCAAGCACAGGGCAGGGCGGCGAGCGATCGGTCATGCTCAGCGATGCCTCATAACTTTAATGGCCTTTTAATGAGCCAAATGCTTGACATGAGTTTGACAGTGTTTAGTCTCTTGTTTTTGAAGATTTAGATCACTTTGGGAACTGCACCAGCGCTGGTAGATCAGCAGCATTTCCCTGTGGATTTGATGGGATGTTTCCACATTTCAAGGAAAGACAGATTAGAAAAAAAAGCAGCTCGGCATGAAAAACCCTTGCGATTTCTCCCCAAACACGAGCCCACCTTGGACTTTTAATTAGAGACCCAATGTTCCCCTTCCAAACTTCTCATGGTGCCTTTTCCCCCACAGTACAGCCTGTGAGCATCAGGGAAACATTGTTCAGACCTCACCAGCTGCTTCTCTTGCTCAGGGAAAGGTGACCGGTCACAAGTGTTGTCCCCAGGGCTCAGTGTTGGGGCTGGTCTTGTTTAATATCTCTATCCATGATCTGGATGAGGAGATTCAGTGCTCCCTCAGTGACTTTGCAGATGACACCAAACTGTGTGGGAGTGTTAATCTGTTTGAGGGCAGGAAGGGTCTGCAGAGGGGCCTGGACAGGCTGGATTGGTGGGCCAAGGGAAATTGTGTGATGTTCTACAAGGCCAAGTGCTGAGTCCTGCATTTGGGTTACACCAACCCCGTGCAGCTCTCCAGGCTTGGGGAGGAGTGGCTGGAAAGCTGCCTGGTGGAAAAAGACCTGGGGGTGCTGGTTGACAGCAACTGAACATGAGCCAGCAGTGGCCCAGGTGGCCAAGAAGGCCACCAGCATCCTGGCTTGGATCAGCCAAGGTGTGACCAGCAGGAGCAGGGAAAGGATCGTCCCCCTGCACTCGGTGCTGGTGAGGCCACACCTTGAATCCTGGGGTCAGTTTTGGGCCCCTCACTCCAAGAAGGAGACTGAGGGGGCTGGAAAGCATCTGGAGAAGGGAACGGAGCTGAGGAAGGGGCTGGAGAACAGGGGTTGTGGGAGCGGCTGAGGGCCCTGGGGCTGTTTATCCTGGAGAAGAGGAGGCTGAACGGAGACCTCATCCCTGTCTCCAACTGCCTGAGAGGAGGCTGTGGGGAGGTGGATGTTGATCTCTTCTCCCAGGTGACAAGTGATGGGATGAGAGGAAGTGGCCTCAAGTTGTGAGGTTTAGATCGGATATCAGGAAAAGTTTCTTTACTGTGGTGAAGCCCTGGCAGAGGCTGCCCAGGGAGGTGGTGGAGTTTCCATCCCTGGAGGTGTTCAAAAAGTGTATGGCCATGGGCACGGCGGGGTTGAGCTGATGGTTGGACTGGATGATCTTAGAGGCCTTTTCCAGCCTTAACAATTCCATGGTTCCATGACACATCTCCCTTCAGCGCACATCAGCTCTAGGAAGAGCAGCAAGTGAGAAGATACGTTGTCGTGTGCCTCTGGATGCTCTTAGGGGAAAGGACCTCCTCCAGGGGTGATTCCCAGGCCCGCCATGCGTGTACATCACCACAACACACAAACAAGTGGTGCCCTGGGCTCCCTCCCTCGCTGAGCCACAGCAGCTGTATTTTTAGCTCTGTGTTTTGAGTTTGTAAAGCTTTTCCTCCTTATGTTTTCAATCAGTTGTAGATCATCTCCAAGCTCTGGCTGGATTTTCCCCAACCCATTGGGTGTCCCTCTGGTTGGTTTTTCCCGCGGCTGGGGATTCTGAGGGGCTCTGCTCTCTCCAGCCTTTTCCTTGCATGTGCCTTTTGGCTTGAAGATGCCTTGGGGATGGTAGGGATGCAGATGCCCTCAGCACCCCGGGGCCCAGCACCATTCCAGCATCCTCCAGCTCACTCCCTAGGACACCTGGATCCAGCTGTGGGAAGAAATGAGCCCGCAGGAGGTGTTGGCTCCATCCCACATTCCTCCCTTATGCATCAGCTCTTGGCACCACAGCCAGGTACTGGGGAGGGACAGAGACCTGGGAGTGTGTCAGGAACCAGCAAGTCCCCCAAGCAGCCAAAACACCAGCAGGGCAGCCAGTTTTGGGGAAAATTCAAAGGAGAATTTCACTTTCCTGCAATGCTGAACCAAAAAGATGGGAAAAAAAAAAGTTATTATTCATACCTTGCAAAAAAAAAGCTTGAAAATGTGGCTGTAGAGAAGTAACCCTGCTGCTTCCCAGGTCTGGTAACCCTGCTGCTTCCCAGGTCTGGTAACCCTGCTGAGGCAATGACAGGGGTTAGGCCACAATTTACTCATTCTGGGTTTGGTGTTTGGCAGCAGGGTCTGATTTGATGCCTTGTTGGAAAGGGCTGATACCCTTGATCATTGTGCTGTAAAGTAAAATACAGTCTGAATTCCACTGCAAGCTCTCACCTCTGGGGATGCTGTAGGAGGACAGTGCTTGGTGTCAGGCCCTGGTGACCAAAAAGGGAGCTGGAGACTCCAGGAAAATCATAGAATAGTTTCATTGGAAAAGACCTTTGAGGTCAACGAGTCCAACCATCCCTGTCCACTACTAAACCAGATCCCTGCACAAATGTGAGACTTGGGGTATCCCAAGTGATTCAGAGGAGCTGGAAAGGTTTCACATTAAAGCAAAGGGATGCAGAGTTCCAAACCCAGCAGCAAAAGCAGAAGGAAGGTACAGTAAAGGCAGTGCTTGTCCTCTTTTCCCCGTGCTCGAGCCATGAGGAATTACCATCAGCGCTGACATCGGATGCCAAGGTAAGTCCTGGCACTGCTGCAAAGCTGGTTTGGGGGCTCAGCCATGGCCATCTTCCCTTAAGTCACTTCTTGCCTAATTCATTTAGTCTGGTTTAATCTCCATCGTGCCACACGCCCTCCTGGGGCCCAGGGAGATGGGCTCCCTGCCCATCCTCTGCCTGGAAACGCAGCCGCCTCCCTCCTGCCTCTCCCCTTCTTCCTGGGCTCTGCTTTCCTTCCCCCCTTCTGAAGGACCAGACCAGCAATCCCAGAGGACGGGATGTCGGGGCCCTGCTTTCCTTCCAGCCTCCCAAAGGACCCAGATCATCAATCCCAGAGTTGCTCTGCGGGGAAGCCACGGTGCCACACGCAGCACATCTCATCACCCACACTTCCAGTTGTTGTCCATGATTTCTGACCTCCATGGATGGAGTTGTGGGGCTTTCATGGTCCTCAACAGGCAAAGGACTTGGGCTCAACCAGGGGGCCAAAGCAGCCAAAAACTGAGGGCTTCCTCCTCGCTGACAGCACACAGATCCAGAGGAGATGGTCCAAACAGACAGAAAAGGACAGAGCAAGAGGGAAGTTCCCCTCCTTTCTTCACTATTCTCAAAAAAATGCCCATTTTCCCAAAACACTACATTGCATCACCATCATCACCCACCCAAGTCATGTCCCACCACCTGGACCCTTCAGGTTTTCCTTTTTAAGGGAGTCAGCCCAGAAATAGAGGCAGATGCTGGCCTCAGGGCACAACTTAGAGCCACCCTAGGGCTGCTTCAGCCTGCTGGTCCCTATAACCCCCATCCCGCAGCTCCTCTCTCCTTCTGGCAGCTGTGGAAAGTCCTTCTCCATTTTTAAGAAATCTGGAGGGCAGCTGACGCCATCTCTTGTCCCCAAGGGGTGGCTTCTCCCTCACTTCTCCTCAGCAGCTTCGTTTCCAGATGGAAATGTGTACGTAAAGACCTGCCTGGTGCTTCCTTGCACCAGTTGGGTTTCCGGCTCTGCTCCACAGTATGGAAATAAAAGAATATTAAGGGTCAGCACAGGCAATGCAAAGACAATTTGGCATCTTGTGTTTAAGCCGAGCAGATGTCGATTGAGCTCAAGAGAGTCAAATTAATTTGGCTTTCGTAATGGCTCCTGCGTGACGCTAATGAAAGCAGCGTTTTGTGCAGGCGCACGGCTCAGGGGATGGTGAGTCAGAGAACCAGGGAATGGGTTGGGTTGGAAGGGGCATTCAAGACCATCCAGTTCCAACCCCCTGCCATGGGCAGGGACACCTCCCACTGGATCAGGGGGATCAAAGCCCCATCCAACCTGGCTTTGAACACCTTCAGGGATGGGGCAGCCACCACTGCTCTGGCCAAACTAGTCCACGGCCTCCCCACCCTCACAGGAAAACATTTCTCGCTAAGATCTCATCTCAATCTCCCCTCTTTCAGCTGAAAACCCTCCCTCCTCATCCTGTCCCTGCACTCCCTGATGAAAAGCCCCTTCCCAGCTTTCCTGGAGCCCCTTTCAGTCCTGGGAGGCTGCTCTAAGGTCTCCCCGCAGCCTCCTGGTCTTTGCAGAGCTCTAATTCGGTTGCTCTTCTCATCTGAAAGGAGCAGGAGGGATGATTGGTTTTTGTGTTTCCTGAGCTCAGGGAGCAGCAGCAGTCGGGGTAACCCATGGGCAGCAGCTCAGCGGTTGGGGTCTGGCCAGCACACCCTGCTCAGGAGGCTGAGACTGCTTTCCTCCCTGAGGAGCAGCAAAAGCAGACCCCAAGCAGAGCTGTGTCCCACAGCATCTCCGGCGAGGGACCCATCTCTATAGGATGAATAGAATCATAGAATCATTAAGCCTGGAAAAGATCTCTAAGATAATCCAGTCCAACCATCAGCTCAACACCACCGTGCCTACTAAACCAGCATCACAGCAAAGGGACTCTGGTCTTGGGGAGGTTCCTCTCCTTGAATGCACGGAGCTTCTCCCCAGCTCACAACCATTTATCTTTCTTAGTTTTGCACTAAATCATCAGCCAAATCATCTCCCTGACCCCCACTTGTCAGGATCACTGATCCTTACAGCTCACATGAGAGTGACTCCGCTGTAGCATTACCCTGCAAACAGCAGATCCCAGCGGGATAGATGCTGGGAGGTTGTGTCCCAGCCCCGTGTTTCCTGATGAGAAGCCATAAACCTCCCTCAAAAAACAAGCAGCCAGCAATTAGTGGTCAGCAGCTGAGCGGGAGGCCAGCAGGAGCAGATCCTTGGAGCGAGAGACACCAAGAACATCCAGACTTTGGGTTGTCCCCTGTGCTCTCATGGATGGCCCTGGGTCCCCTTCCCACCGCTGCCATACATCCCGGCAAACTGATCTCTGCAGGATGAGACCCCTCTGGCCTTTTCCAACCTGACAGCCTGGCTTTTTTCTTTCCATCTTTTGGATGGCAGGCAGCTTTTTCCTCTCTTTTAAGAAGTTTAGGCAACTGGTCCCAAAATTCCAGCTTGAGCAACCGGGTCATGACTATGCGGACAAACAAAGCGCAGGGACCTATGGATTTTCCCAAGCATTTGGCTCCTTCCCAAGCCAAGTGCTCACTGAGATGCTGTGGGTGAACAAAGCCTGAACCCAGAGATTCCTTTGCTGCTGCTGAGGGGAAATACCTGGGGAGGGGGTGACCATCCCCTCTGAGCAGGGGGTGAAAGCTGCCAAACCCTGGGCTCAGCGAGTTAGTGACTTAATGGCCAGACTATGTGACAGCATCACAGATGCAAGGCACCCCCCCACCTCCTGAAATTGTAGGATCATGAAGTCATAGAACCATTATGGTTGGAAAAGACCACTCAGCTCATCCAGTCTAACCATCAGTCCAACCCCACCGTGCCTGCTAAACCATGGCCCAAAGTGCCACAGCCACACGTTGTTTGAACCCCTTCAGGGATGGAGACTCCCCCACTGCCCTGGGCAGCCTCTGCCAGAGGTTCACCATTCTTTCAGTGAAGACATTTTCCCAATATCCAATCTAAACCTCCCCTGGCACAACTTGAGGCCGTTTCCTCTCTTCCCATCATCTGTCACTTGGGAGAAGAGCCCAGCACCCACCTCACCACAACCTCCTCTCAGAGAGCTGCAGAGAGCAATGAGGTCTCCCCTCAGCCTCTTCTTTTCCAGGATAAACAGCCCCAGCTCCCTCAGCCACCCCCACAACCCCTGTTCTCCAGCCCCTTCCCCAGCTCTTTTCCCTTCTCCAGACACACTCCAGCCCCTCAATGTCCTTCTTGGAGTGAGAGACCCAAAACTGAACACAGTGCCCCCAATACCCCTTGTTGCCTGGGAGAAGAGGCCAACCCCCACCTCACCACAACCTCCTCTCAGGCAGTTGCAGACAGGGATGAGGTCTCCCCTCAGCCTCCTCCTCTCCAGGCTAAATCCTCCCTCCCTGAGCCCTTCCCAGCTCCAGGACGCTGCCAGAAAGCCGCCGGCAGGGCTTGAGCAATAGCAGCCCATGCCTGACATCTGCCCACACACATCTCGGAGGCCAGTAAACTTCCTGTGGATATTGGCTGCCTGACAAAAGTGACATAAATTCTGCCTTTTTAAAGGGTGATTATTTTCCTGCTGTATTTTGATAACAGGTAGGAGCTTGGTCTGCCTCTCCCTGGCTTCGGGATATGCAGGTTTTAGGGAAGAGCTCAGAAGTGGAAGTGTTTCTGTAGCTCGAGGGGGCAGGTTGTACAGATAAGGCAAAAATGCCATCACACTTCAATAAAACACAGTTTATATTCATTTTTTAGGAAACTGTAGGCACTTATTTCCCCTCTCTGCCTCCCCTCACCCCACATCTCCGATGCTTCATCCCATTGATGCTCCAGGCAAGTTCCTCCAGGAGTCATTTCTACCCCGAGGTCCGTCCTCAGCACAAACCCACACACGATTCAGCAGGCTCCTTTGAAAGACATTTATTATTTAAATAATAACAATTTTCTACACCACCTCAGCTACCAAAGGGCAGAAAATCTCCAAATCTCAGCACCTTTGGGCTTTCTGAGCAGAGCTGCAGCTCTCAAATGGACAACAAGACGTCCCACTTGCGGTAGCACAATGACACCGTGTTTGTTGGATGCTGCATGAACGGGACACACAAGCCCCAGCAGCAAGGACCTCAGGACAGATCCAGCTCAGCCACAAGGCTGGAAGCTCCTTCCCACAGTGGGGACCGGTCCAGAGCCCCAAAGACCTTGCACATCCCACAAAGGACGTTGCTGAATGGGACAGGATTGATGACCCGGACGTTTCTGCACTTGGGTGTTTTGGTTTTCTTGCATTTTGGGGTTGTTTTTGTTTTCCAATCAAACCTCTAGAGAGGTGATGCCTCTGAGCAGGTTTGTCACAGGCTGGAGGGAGGACACTTTGCTGGGCATTCCAGGAGAATAAGCCTCTCCCTGTGCCAACCCAAACCCTACACAGCTCTGCTGCCATCACAGCACAAGGGACGTGCCACAGTTTGGCTTATTTTCTGCCCTGGTGCCACCCAGACACGCTGGGCTGGCACCCACTGGAGCCTTAAAATCACTGAGGTGGGGGACAGACAGACAGACACATGCACACAGACCTACACCTGATAAAGTGCATTCCTTTAGGCAACCAGCCTATCCAACAAAGGGGAATATTTGGGGATACACTGCTCTCTTCCTTTCTTAACCAGTCTCTAGAGATGTAGGGGTAGAGATGGATGCTTGCAGCATCAGTGGCTGTCCAGCCCCTTCTCCAGCACCCCTACCCTTGCTTGCACAGTGACTTCACCCCAAAAGGACCACGGGGACCTTGTTGAGGAGCAAAGCAGCAGGAAGCTCCCTGCAGCACTAGTGTTAAAATAAAACCCCTTGTGCATCAACCCCCAAACCTGCCAGAGCGTGGTTGGACACAGCCTGCACCCTTCACCGGGCAGGAGCAGCCCCTCTAAGGGTGACATCAACATCCAGGTACTCATCAGCCCCTCCAATGCTGTCCCACTGTATTTTCTGCCCTGTGAGAGACCACACTGGCTTTGCAGGGGCTTCCCAGACGCACGGTGACACCTGGCTGGGCCACCCATACCTGGCCTCCCCTGCAGCAGATACGTCTCTCCATGGGCCATAAGGCAGAGCTTCATGAACATCCTCCAGGGCTGTGCTTCACCTGGCAGATGTCTCCTGGCATGGTCAAAGGATCTATGGCCCACAGGGGTCCAGTTGTGCTGCCAGTTTTGTCTTTGCAGGGGATGGAGTCTGTCTGTCCTGGCTCCTGGGGGTCACCTGGCAGCACAGCGTCGAGCGCAGGAACCGCAGGACCGGTGGCCTCAGGATGGCGAAGACCCAAGGGTCGACAATGGAATTAATGGAGAGGAACCTCAGGGCTAGGAGGTCCCAGTTGTGTTTGTCCTCATCCGCGCTGAACTTGTTCACGTAGGCACGGATCTGCAAAACACAACAGAGAGATGAAATCAGGTCTGGGCTTCCAGGAGCAGATCCCAAGCAGCTCCTTGGGGAGATCTTGGCTCTCACAGCACAGTTTTTGCCTCCACCAGTTTAAATGAACTTCTTGCTGATGAAAGCCAGGTCTGGACTCCGCTCCCAACACACAGCAAGGCTTCATTTAAATTGGAAGGGGGAAGATTTAGATTAGATGTTAGGAAGAAATCCTTCACGATGAGTGCAGGGAGATGCTGGCACAGGTTGCCAAGGGAAACTGTGGATGTCCCCTCCCTGGAGGTGTTCAAGGCCAGATTGAATGGGGCCTTGAGCAACCTGGTCTAGTGGGAGGTGTCCCTGCCCATGGCAGGGGGCTGGAACTGGATGGTTGAAAGTGAATGTTCTTTAAGGTTCCTTCCAACCCAGACCATTCTATGAATCTATGATTCATTTAACCTTAATGCAATTAGGCCAGCGGTTGCTTAAGGAAGTGATGGGTCTCACCTTGAAAATACCATGGGACAAATAAATGGGCAAGACAGAGGACACGGGGTGCTAAACCACTCCAGTCCTTCCTGCAGAGTGCCGAGTCATAGCAGCTGACAGGGCTTCCTGGAAGGGTGACTCAGCATTCCTTACTCATATGGGTCGACTCGCCGCCCCCTCGCTTTGGGAGAGAGGGGATGCTCGGATGGGAATGGGGGCTGAGGGCATGGAAGATGTGAACATTCCTCTTCCAGCTGGGATATGTTGGGTACCACGCATGGATGGTGCATCCTGGTGCACAAGGTGGCCACAGTGCTGCTGGCACCCGACGTTACCAAGAACATAGTGCTTCCAAGGATTGGAGCTTTCTGGGGAAGGATTTTGGGGTGCTGCATGCTTGGATTCACGTGCCTGCTCCTCGCAGGGTGGCTGCTGTGGGCAGCTCCAGCCAGAAGAGAAAGTGTCACACCAAGGAGGCACCGGCAGCGTTTGGCAGCTCGGTTTGAGATGCTGCCAAAGCGCAGCCCGAACACAACCCCACATGGGAGCCGGGTGATGGGAAAAGAGAAGCTGGCTGTGCTTCTGGATAAGAATATATCTGCTACTGCAGGGCCCATGGGATCCCCCCCAGAGGCATTTCCCACCCCAACTGCTCCAGGCAGACCCACAGGGTCCTGCTCACGTGTCCCTATCATCCAGTCCCACTTCCTAACGACCAGAGCTCCCAAACCCAGGCTATTTCAGGACACGGGAAGAGCCGCCCATCGCTCGCGGGCCCATTGATGGGAGCTGAAGTGTCTCTCAGGATGTTGAGTCTGGCTCTTGGGATGCTCATGAGCACCTGGACATTACTGCTCCGTCTTTTCTCTTAAAATTCAGGCAGTCTGGCTCGGCTACAGCCTGTGGTTATTTTGTTTTCTCCTGGGAAAAGAAAGGGAACATGAAGGGAAGGTAGCGTCTATTTAACTCCATGAGCACAAAATTAGCACTGGCTGTGCTCCCAGCCCTGGTGGGGCTCGCTTCCAATGGGAACAAAATGACCTCCTGCGGTGGTGGGCTCACGTACACGAGCAGGGGACATGAATGGCTCAACGTGCTCTGGGGTTCGTGATGCCGCTGGTGTAATACGGCTTGGATGGATGAAAAGTGGTCCTTTGGTGGGGAGAGCCTGGGGCAGGGTCAAGGGACTTGCTCTCTCCCTTTCCTCACCTGGCTGTCGTGTTTCGACCCTGTGTTTCTCCTTGGAAGCCTTGTGCATGGATGGGGCAGAGGATGTGGGCACAACCCTTGGCATGAGGGATGCTGTGATCCATGTGTCAGATCTCCCTTCCTAGCAAGCACCCATCTGCCTTGGTGGTGTTGAGATGGAGTGGAGACCTCTGTCTAACGGTGAGGTAGATGCTGCCTGACTGCATCTCCAGCTCCATCCTTCCCTCTTCCCACAGAAATCTGGGGTACCTCAGCCCAGCCCAGCAGTATCTCCTTCATCCTCAACTTGGGATGTCTAATTTCTTGCTACGCCACCCTAACTACTCCATCATGAGTTCTTGGCTCCCGGGAATTGTGGTCCAGGGAACCAGCCCCTGCCTGGGCCACGCTGCCTGACCTCAGAGCCTCTATGGGATGGGAGGGCACCTCTGCTCCTGCCATCTCATCCTCCTGTTGGCATTTGGGATGGGGGAGTGATTTTCCCCATTCCCCATGGGATGTGCAAACTGCCTACAGTTTGTGGTAGATCTAGGGTCTCCTGAGCTTCGGGAGGAGCTAAGCTTTGACCTCAGCCCTTGAGGTTTGGGCAGTGGAGTGTGGGGGGGAGAGAAACAGGGGTTGTATGGAGAGGGTCCCAAGCCCAGAGGAGAGGTGCTTGCAACTCACCGTGAATGGCAAGGAACAGATGACGAAGATGATGGTCATGATGGAGAGGAGAAGGAGATGGTCAATCTCCTCGGCCATGGAGAACATCCGCCGGCCGGAGCAGCCAGCCGGCCGGGGCTGCTCCAGCGTGGCCAGCCGCCGCGTCTTCTGCCCCCGGCGGTGCATTCGGGCCAGGTTGGCGATGACACTGAGGTTGCAGAGCAGCACGGAGAGGATGAGGAAGAGGAGCAGGGTGGCGTAGAGAAGCGAGAAGGTGACGTCCAACCCAGACACCTCCCTGCCGCCGTTGCGCTGGAGGTAGTCCAGGTGCATCTGGATGAAGCACCAGGTGCCGGGGCAATACTGCACGTACTGCCCGAAGCCCACCAGGGGCAAGGAGCAGAAGGCTGCGGAGAAGGTGTAGATGACGGGCAGGGCAACCAAACCCGTGCGGGGGCTGAGAAAGCGTTCGTAGAAGTAAGGCTGCCCCAGAGCCAGGCATCGCTCCAGCGCCATGGCGAAGAGGATGAGCATGGTGGCGAGGCCAAAGAAGCTCATGGAGAAGCCGAAGTAGCTGCAGATGTGTCCGCCTTGCGCCAGCGCGATCAAGGTGAGGTTGCGGTGGTAGGAAGCCAAGACGAAAGGGCTGACGGAGCAGGTGCCCAGCAGGTCGGTGACCACCAGGGCCAACACCAGGACGTGGAAGAGGGACGGAGGGTGGGAGCGGGGTCCCCGACGGCAGCGCAGCAGCAGCCCCAGAGCCAGGAGGTTGCCCAGGAGCCCGGCGGAGAACATGAGGGCGCTGACCAGAGGGCGAGCCCCGGCCGGGAGAGCCTGGCCGTGCTCGCACGGCCCCCGCACCGTCCCGTTCATCCCAGCAACAGCGCTCGACTGAGCCTCCAGCACCGCCCGCCCCGCCGGGACCGCCCCGCAGCATCCCCGCCCCGCCCCAGGACCCGGCACCGAGCATCACCACCCCTCCCGCAACATCCCCGCCCCGCCCCGGGACCCGGCACCGAGCATCACCACCCCTCCCGCAGCTTGCCCCCTGCAGCATCCCTCCCCCTCAGCACCCTGCCCCGCCGGGACCGCCCCGCAGCATCCCCGCCCCGCAGCATCTTCCCCCTGGACCCGGCACCAAGCATCCAGGTCGCAGAACGGGGAGGGGGACGGGACGGGGGCACCGTGATGCAGGGGAAGACCCAGGCATGGTCAGTCCCGGTACCGGTGCCAGGTCCGGGACACCCTCGGACAATCAGTTCTGGTACCGGTCCGGGAGTCTCGGTGCCGGTTCTGTTGTGGGATACCCAGGAACTGCCAGTCCTGGTGCTGGTGCAGGAGTCCCAGTAGCGAACTGGGAGCCCTGGTGCTGCTATGGGAGTCCCTTGGACGGCCAGTCCCGGTGTCAGTCTGGGAGTCCCGGTACCAAGCCAGGAGCCCCAAGGCGAGGCCACTTCTGGCCAGTCTGAGAGTCCCAGTACCGGACTGGGAACCCCTGTGCAGCAGCCCCAAGGCACTGCCAGTCTCGGTTCCAGTCTGGGACTCCCTAACACGGGCAGTCCCAGTACTGATCCGTAAGCCCTTTGCTCAGCCAGTATCAGTTCCAGTTTGGGAGTCCCAGTGCCAGTCCAGGAACAATTCTCACAGCCAGTCCTGGTACCAGTTCAGGAGTCCTGTCCCAGTCCGGGGGTGCCGGTACTGGAGTGGAAGCCCTTGAACAGCCAGCCCCGGTGCTGGGCCAGGACACCCTTGGATGACCAGCCCTGGTACCAGTCTGGGAGTCCCAGTGCCAATCTGGGAGCCCTTTGCAGGACCAGTCCCTGGCTGGTTTGAGGGTTCCGGTATTGAGCCAGGAGCCCCAGTGCTGGTTCCGGGAGTTCTGGTGTCGATCCAGGAGCCCCCTGGAAGGCCAGTCCTGGTGCTGCTGTAGAAGGTCCAATGCCACCCTGGCCCTGCAGCCAGTCCAAGAGACCTTCTCATGGCCAGCCCCAGCATTGGGTCAAGAATCCCAGTACTGGACTGGGCGCCCCAGTGCTGCTGTGGGAGCTCCTCTCATGGCCAGTCCTGATGCAGGGCCACAAGTCTCTCAGGTGCCCTGGTGTCAATTCAGGAGTCCCAGTACCATGCTGGGAGCCCTGGTGCTGCTGCAAGAGCTCCAGTACTGCACTAGCCCTATTGCCAGGCTGGCAGCCATTCCCATTGCCAGCCCTGGTACTGGTCCCAGAGTCATGGTGTGGTTCTGGGACTGGTCCCCCTCTGCTGCTCTGGGAAGGCTGGGTTGGCCCAAGTGCTGCTCCAGGGGCCACTGCACTGCTGTGGGAGCCCTGATGTTGACCTGGGAGCCCAGCAGCATGGCCCAAATCAGTGCTGGTCCAGGAGCCCTGCACACAACCAGCCCCAGTTCGATCCAAGAGAGCCAAACCAGTGCTGGGAGCCCTGCACACCAGCACCAAGAATCCTGACCCCCAGCAAGCCACAGTCCAGTCACAGAATCACAGAATGGGTTGGGTTGGAAAGGACCTTAAAGGCCATCCAGTTCCAACTCTCCTGCCATGGGCAGGGACACCTCCCACTGGATCAGGGGGCTCAAAGCCCCATCCAACTTGGCCTTGAACACCTCCAGGGATGGGGCAGCCACAGTTTCCCTGGGCAATCTGTGCCAGGTCCTCCCCAACTTCATTGTGAAGAATTTCTTCCTAATGTCTAAGAGTCCCTTCCTCAGTCCAGGAGTCCCAGACCAGCACTGGGAACACCAATGCACGGCCAATCCAGATGCCAGTCTGGGATCCCCAAGATTCATAGCAAGACCTGCTGCTGATCTGGGACTCCTCAACTCACAGCAATACCTGGTGCTGGTCTGGGAACGTTGAGTTCACATCAAGCCCTGGAGCTGGTGTTGTTCTGGAAGCCTTGGGCTGACAACAAGCCCCACTGCTTGTCCAAGGACCCTGAGGTGTGATGAGTCCTGGTGCCATCTCCACCAGTCTAGTGCAGGGTGGGCTACCAGGAAGCCATAGCTGATTCTGGGCTGTGCCCTAGAGGCACCTGGAGTCCCTGGAGAAGACCTTGCCCCACGGCCAGCCCCACGGCTCCCTCTCCTATATGTCATCAGAGCTTCCCATGGGGTTGCAGCCTGAGGTGTCTGGTCAGGAGTGGGGTGTGGGGGGACAGCAGAGGGAACCCCTCATGGAATTATAGAACGCTTTGGGTTGGAAGAGGCCTTTACAGGTCATCCAGTCCATCCTCCCTTATCCCTGGCTGAGGGTGGCTTATCTGCCCCAAACACCAGCTCCAGGAAATCTCCTTCTGTTGGGGCTTCAGGCACAACAGATGGCACAAGAAGCTCTCGCTCTTGTGTAGTTCTTCCCTAGTCATGACCTCCATCCTCTCCCCACCTTGGCCTCCGAGCCGGGATCCAGCTCAGCTGGGGGACAGGCAGAGCTCAGGTGCACCCCTTGGGTCCATGAGCTCATGGGAAACTGTCCTCCCAAAGTGCTCTGGTCCCCCCAAACGCTGGTGAAAGGGTGCAGTGCTGATGGCCTCCAGCGTGGAGGTGGCAGGTTGCTGCCTCAAGAGCATTCGGGCTGTTATTTTAAAACCCTTTGCATTTGTAACAGGAACTTCGTAAAGGAAATAGGGTACAGGGCAAACTCCAGGGCCGGGTGAGCTGTGGTTTGTGACAGCACCTCCATTTCCGACAAGCTGCTCCTATTCCTCCTTTTGGTTTCTTCCATCACGCAGCTCAAAGGCTTCTTCAGCACATTGGAGAGGATGCGTAGTCAGCCTGCAGGGCACCCACAGCCCTCCCTGTTCCCATGGCCAAATCTGTGGGTGTAGTGCAGGAGAAGGGGTTTTCATGGAATCACAGAATGGTTTCAGTTGGAAAAGACCTTTAAGATCATCGAGTCCAACCATCCATCCATCCCTGCTGAGTCCACCACTAGACCACGACCCCAAGTATGACATCGGCTTGGCTTTTAAACACCTCTAGGGATGAGGACTCAACCACCTCCCGGAGCACCTCTTCCAATGCTTTCATCCCTTTCAGTAAAGAAATTCCTCCTAATATCCAACCTAAACCAGCCCTGGTGCATCTTAAGGCCACGTCCCCTTGTCCTGTCACTGGCTACCAAGGAGAAGAGACCAACCCCCAACCTTGCTACAACCCCCTTTCAGGGAACTGCAGAGAGTGATGAGGTCTCCCCTCAGCCTCCTTTTCTCCAGACTGAACAACCCCAGCCCCCTCAGCTGCTCCTCATAAGGCTTGTTCTCCAGACCATTGGTCCCACCTGTCCAGGTCCCTCCGTAGAGCCTGTCTGCCCTCAAGCAGATCAACACTGCCTCCCAAATTAGTATCATCTGTAAACTTATTGAGGGTACATTTGATTCCCTCATCCATGTCATTGGTGAAGATATTAAACAGAACAATTTTGCTGACTCCCAGACTAAGCCTGCATGCAACTGGGCCAGAAAAACACACATCTCAGGACAGTTTTTATTCCCCTCTCCCAGCCCTGCAGACCCGATCCAGCAGAGCAGCAAAGCATGTGGACACATCTGGTGGTGGGAATGATCCTGTAGGATTCCCAAGGGCTGGATGGAACCCTGACACATTTGATCATAGAATCACAGAATCATCTGGTTTGAAAAGACCTCTGAGATCATCGAGTCAAACCGTCCCTGTCCCCTTACTAAACCATGTCCCTAAGAAACCCATCTTTTAAACCCCTCCAGGGATGGGGACTCCACCCCCTCCCTGGGCAGCCTCTGCCAGGACCTGAGAGTCCTTTCTGGGAAGAAATTTTCCTGATGTCTAATCTGAAGCTGCCCTGGCACAACTTGATGTCATTTCCTTTTATCCCATCACCTGTCACCTGGGAGAAGAGACCCACCTCACCACAACCTCCTTTCAGAGAGCTGCGGAGAGAGATGAGGTCTCCCCTCAGCCTCCTCATCTCCAGGATAAACAGCCCCAGGTTCCTTCAGCTGCTCCTCATAGGACTTGTCCTCCATCCCTCTGTGGTCCTCTGTGGTGTCCTCAAAAATTAGGTTAAAAAAGGGAGCTGAGGCTGAATCTGGTGTTGATCCATCTGAGCAGCTTTTCCAAACAGAAGGCACCCTGTAGGGTGGTTGCTCCAAGGCTTTTCCCAGCCTCCCAGCCCTTTCTGGTGTTTTGTGTCACAGCTTAGGAAGGGGTTTTGGCATCTTCTGGAAGCACATTTTCCTGACAGCTAATGGAGCCTTAAATACCCATTTGGGGCTTTAGGCTGCTCAACCGACAGTTGCCTCTGATGGGATATTTTTACATTAATAGGAAAATTGCTGGGCTTTTTGTTTTCTTCCCCTTCTGAGCTTAAACCCAGGAACACACCACTTGGTACAATCTGTCCATTTCTTGGGAAGCATTTTTTTTCACTTCCTTCTGCTTCCATGTTTATCTTGGGTGCCTTGCTTCTAACAAGAACCATATGTTCTCCCAAGGGTCAATGGCATTGTTTTCCCTAAGAGGAGATTTCAAGTCTTGGCCCACTTGGAGAAAAAGTTCTGGGCTTGTAAAAAAGCTGCATGAATTTCATACAAACCCTGCAGCTTAGAGGACTCAACCTCTAGAATTTGCTGCCTATGGTTGAGGTGGGTGCTGGAATCCTCCTCCATCCCAGGTGGGTTTTAAAGGACAGCTTTGGATCTGTGAGCAGGGAGGAGCCCAGCCTTCTGTGCATGGATGGATGGACCACATGGGTGGATTTTAAACCAAAAACTCATCTGATTTGTGTCTAGCAAAGCCAGACATTGTTTTTCTCACAAAGCCTTTTCAGCTCCATCCTTTATCTTGTGCACCGGTGCTGCCAGCAGCCTCACTCACCGCCTTGGAGAAGCAGGGCTGAGCACAGGCAGGTCCAGGTTGTGGTGTCTTGGCTTCCTGTCCTCTACAAGCACCTGGGTTGACAAAATCAAACTTCTCACCAACTGGTTGTGTCCTACAGCCCCGTGGGCTG
This sequence comes from Dromococcyx pavoninus, assembly GCA_033558185.1. Classification (NCBI taxonomy): domain Eukaryota; kingdom Metazoa; phylum Chordata; class Aves; order Cuculiformes; family Neomorphidae; genus Dromococcyx; species Dromococcyx pavoninus. The sequence continues at coordinate 59,468 of JAUMJL010002434.1, read as the reverse complement.
AGCACCCTGGCTTGGGTGCCTGGCAGCTCCGGCGCTGTTGCCTGCCCAGACACGCGTCTTCCTGCTCCCAGAAAGGCTGAAAACACACAGGCAATAAAAAAAACAGGCTCTTTGTGAGAACGAAACAATAGGCTGAGAAACGAGCTTGGGTGATTTCATGTGCTGGAAAAAACAACCAACCATGCTCCATTTATGTCCAGGGAAGGGGTGGGGATGAAGGCTCAGGTGATGCTGGTGACACCGGTGATGCTGTGAGCGTGGGACAGGGCAGCTGGCGGTGCTGGAGGGCAGCAGGCATGGCACAACAGCTCTGGAAAGAGCATCATCGGTGTGAGCCACAGCCTGGAGCTGAGCAGCATCTCTTTATTGCCTCCATTAAGCATTAGCCCCATCCCTTTGAGGATCGCTGGCACGGAGGTGTCCGCAGGGAATGACTGAGCAGCGCATGGAGCCTGGGAGGAGGATGCGATCCAGGAGGGCTCACACAGCAGTTCTCACCTCTTCAGTTTTTGGCCGAAGAGCTCAGAGCCTCGGGGCTTTTTTGGTTCCTCTTTGGCAACGTTTACAACTCAATCGTGTGTTGCAGGGATTTCTCATTTTATTTTATTTGTTATTTTAATTTTTTCCAAGCTCAGTAACAGGAAAAGGCTCTGAGCTTTGATGGAACTCCTGAGACCCCAAACCAAAGGTGTTTGGGCATTAAAACGTGGCTTGCCCAAGGAAGCAACTTAGGGTGGAGAGTGATAGTCCCTTTCTATCAGCCCATCGTGCTCAGGCCGGCTCGGAACCCAGCCCTGGCTGGAGATGTGCTGCCATCTCTGGAGAGGATCGGGATACGACAGTCCCGAGCCCCAGAAACACGTCGAGGAGTGATTTATCTGCTTGGAGGATGGCCTGGCATTCAGCCACCCGTGCAAACCTTGTTGGGCTGCAGCCAGAGCTCAGCTCGCCTGAAGGCAACCGTGGCTGCCTGGAGACTCCAAGTCTGCTGCTGGAGCAGGCAGGACACCGGGAAGGGCAGAACACCAATTAAAAGCTCTAGGGAAGACATGAGTGAGCCAAGGTTGCCAGGATGTGCATAGGTCAGCCAGAGAGCAGTGATAATGCAGGGGCAGGGTCACCCCAGCAGCCTGAAAGCCCCACCCCCCCAGGTGGCTCCACGATTTCTTTCCTCTGATGATAAATTCATGGTAGGGTCGGACACACTGCTGTGTGCATCACCTCAGGCCTCAAATGGAGTTTGTATTCGACCACAGAATCACAGGTTGGAAGGGACTTTAGACACCTCCAGTTTCACCTCCCCTGCCATGGGCAGGGACACCTCCCACTGGATCAGGGGCTCAAAGCCCCATCCAACCTGGCCTTGAACACCTCCAGGGATGGGGCAGCCACCACTGCCCTGGGAAACCTGGGCCAGGGCCTCCCCACCCTCACAGGAAAGTATTTCTTCCTAAGATCTCATCTCAATCTCCTCTCTTTTTGTGCATCTTAATAAAGAACCTGGGAGTTTTTTAATGTCATTGCTGCTTTCCACACAGCATGGTTGCCCTGGGCTCTAAACACAAAGGGAGCTCTCCTGGAGGCTCTCCAGGAGGGAATCCCCATTGGGGTCATGGGCAGAGGATGGCCTCTCTCAGCCTGGGCACACACCGAGCACCCACGGCTCACGTTGCTGCATCTCCTTGCCTGGTTGTGCCTGGTCCATCCATCCTGAGCAGTGGGTGGGTCCGTATGGTGGTAGAGAACCCAAGCCAAGAGGGACAACAGCAAGATTTTGCACAGCTGTTATCTCATCCTGCTGTGGTGAAACAGATCCGGTGAAAACCACAGCGCAGGCTCGGAGCTGTTGACCCTGCAGTCCCACGTGAGCCATCTCCAAGTCAGTAACACACCAGTAACAAGAAACCAATACACAGGCCAAGCCTCATTCCATTTCTTTCTCCTTAGAAAACCTCAATGAGAGGCACTGAGACAAGATTCTGTATGTATCCCCCAGTAGATCCCCAAATCCAGTCTGCCCTTTCCTCCAGCCAGGAGAACCAGCCTCAGCCAACCCAACCAGGTGTCCCCCAACAGCCCCCAAGACAGATTTATGTTGAGCTCCTTCCTTCAAAAAGAGAATGCATTTGACTCCAAGAGTAAATATTGCATGAGAACTGGCAGAAACATGACTCCACCTTGCAAGGCTTAGCTAAATAGAGGGAGAGAAGTATCTGCCCTGTCTCCTCCAATGGCACAAAGCAGGTGGGAACGTTTGCCATCATTATTTTTTTGGCCTAAATGGTCACTTGAGGCAAATATTAAATCCAGTTAATACGTGTGGTTGAGGGGAAATGGATCTTTCACTACAGTGATCGTTTGCTTGCATGGTTGCACCATGAGGTTATACATCCCATGCTCTGCATTCTCTCAATTACTGCTCTTATTAGGGCTTCAGATCATCATAAATACTGAATTAAAACAATTAGGGCGGGACAGGTAGGCATCTGAGTAACACAAATGCAACATTACTGCTTGGAGGAACCTGGTTTTGAGAGAAGAGTAAGTCAAGGCAGAGAAATCACAGCTCTGCTTGGAGGATATGGGGTTAGGTGAGGGATGATGAGCATCCTGGGAAGTGGGGGTGGGCGTCCCAGAGGGGGGATGATGGGCATCCCAGGAAGGGATGATGGGCGTCCCAGGAAAGGATGATGGATGTCATGGGAAAGGACCTGCCTGCCCTCTGTCTTCTCGGCACAGTTTTGAGCTGCTACTCAAGTTTCGGAGTCTCTACACCATAAAAGTCTCCCTCACACCTCCTCACCCAGACAAAGGACATCCCAAACCAGCCCTGGTTAACCCCCCGTGGCACAGAAGGGGATTACACATAGGACAAGGCGATGGAGCAGGGCTCCAAACCACTTTTATTTGATGGGCACACACACACACACACACACACACATACTTCTCCTCCCTGTGCGTCCCTCACTGCCCTGAAGCCACACGCCAAACCCCTCCTGCTTTCCTGGAGCCAGGCGCTCCCCAAACCTTTCACAATGTGCTGCTGTTCGGAGTTATCCACAGGTATCCAAAAGACCACCTGGTTCCTCTCTGGGGCGAAACGCAGCCTGAGGAGCGGGTGGAAACCCTTCCTGGCCACCTCTCGCTGCAAGCCGGACTCCGTCCCCACCTGCGACAGCCCCGTGTTGTCCCGGGATGCTCCGGGGCCAGGGGGTGGGGCCGAAGGCTCCCTCCTCATCTTCACCAGCAGCTGCCGGCGTCTGCGAAACCCGTGCACTCAGGGGAAGCCGAGCTGTGGGTTGTCTGTCCTGCGCCAGCCCAAGGGACAGAACTGGCCGTCTACCCCCGGGCTGGGTCCTTTTAAGGTGGCTTTCCGGGAATTGAGCCTCCGGCAAAACCTGCGGACGAAGGTGCGGAAAACGGAGGTGCGGAAGATGATGAAGACCCAGGGGTCAACGATGGAGTTCACAGAGAGAAAGCGCAGGGCGCTGAGGTCAGCGTTCTCATTGAAATCGGCAGCAAAAGCCCCCATGTACGCCCGGATCTGTCAAAAAAAAAAGAGCAGAGAAATAGGGAAAAATGGGAAAAAAAATCGTACTACGGGGGTAAAACTGGGGGAGAAACAATTCCCGTGGGAGTGGCAAAAGAAGTTCCAACCCCTCAATATCCCCATGCATTGAATCAACACGTTGTGGGTTGCAGAGCCTGAAACTGGGAGTTGGGACTGGGTTGTGGATGGTGGTGGCACAGGGGCACCATGTCCCCATGAAGCCCAGGAGGTCAGAGATGAAGTTTGGGGTTGTTCCATGGAGTAAAGGGAACATCCAATCTCCACAGGTTCCGGCAGCGGAACCCCCTACGAGGGGTGTCAGACCCCAAAAGGGTTGTCAGGTATTGGCAGAGGCTGCCCAGGGAGGTGTTGGAGTCCCCATCCCTGGAAGGGTTTAAAAAGCAGGTAGATAAGGTGCTCAGGGATCTGGTTTAGTAGTGGACAGGAACGGTTGGACTTGATGATCTCAAAGGTCTTTTCCAACCAAGCGATTCCATGATTCTATGATCTGTCGGATCACTCAGCTGGACCACATCTGGATGGTGACCCTTGCTGAGTCAAGGTCCTTCCTCCACCGCCAGGTCCAGCCTGAAACCTTGCTTGTTTGAGAACCACGGGGCTTTCGCTGGCGTAATTACAAAACCAGTATGAGCCCAGTCTTACTGCTGGTGAGATATGGATCCAGAGTGTGACATGGGGGACGGGGAGCGGAGGTGGAAGTTGTCACCTAGGGCAGTGGCAGCACCCACACCCCCACCCTGATTTTGAGATAGTCCTCGCTGTAACACCAGCTCTGCTCAGGGTGGGTGACAGTGAGATGGTGCTGCAGGATCCGGCCCCAGGGCATGGTGCTGTGGGATCCAGCCCTGGGACATGGGGAAACTGGGCAGGGAGGGGGGCAACAAGGGCTCTGTCATGCTGGGGGTCCCCCACCCCACCACTGGGACCCTCATCTGTGGGGAAGAAGGGGGAGGATTTCAGGGAATATTTACCTCAGGTTAAAGGGAGCTGGATCTTCCCAGCACCTCTGGGATGGGTGGATTGAGGGGGGGTTACTGAGGGGTCTAACTCAATGAACCAGCCTCCCTGGGAATAGGTGCCAGGGGGGTAACCCCAAGGGGTTAAAGGAATGAGCCACCACTCCCAGCACCTCCAGGACAACATCTTAGGAAAGGGGGAGTGGTGACGGGGATGAGGTAGGGGGTATTCCAACAGGATTAAGGCAACAAGCAGACCCCTGGAATGGGGTGGGGGACAGGTGCTGGTGGTGGGCATTCAGGGAGGGGCAATGCAATGACCTGGCAACCTCAGGACAGGGTGGTGGTGATGGCAGGGGCAGAGCTGGTATTCCAAGGAGGTTTATGCCATGAGCCAAGCCCTGTGATGGCTGGTGGTGGTGGTTTGGGGTTATTCCATGTGGTTTAAAGCAATAAATTGACCCCCCCCGTCCCAGAACAGGGTGGTGCTCCGGGGGGGGTTATTCCATGGGGATGAAAGCAATAAATTCTTGGGGATGTGGTGCTGGTGGAAGGAATCCGGGGGGGGGGGGGGAATTCCCAGAATGAGATGGTGGTGCCGAGGGGCATAGGAAGGTCATTCCAAGGAGGTTAAAGCAATAACCTGACCAAAAGGGGTGGGGTTGTATTGGTGGGTTATCCAGAGGGGACTAAAGCAATGAACACCCTCCTCAGCACCTCTGGGAGTGGGTGATAGTGCCAGGATTTATTCCAAGGGGCTAAAGCATTGATCTGAGCCCCCCCAGGACTGAGTGGTGGTGACGGGGGAGTTATGCCAAGGGGGTTTAGGCAATGACCTGACCCCTGTGGACAGGCTGGGGGGTTATTCAGAGGGGGCAAAGTAATGATCTGAGCACCAGGAGCAGGTGGTGGTGCCAGGGTTTATTCCAAAAGGCAAAACCAAGATCCTGACCCACCCTGGTGCTGAGGGGGGTGCTGTTCAGAGGGGGGGAAAGCAATGCCCTGAGCCCCCAGGAGCAGGTGGTGGTCCAAGAGCTTATTCCAGAGGGTAAACCAAGAACCTGTCCCCACCCCATTGTTGATGGGAGGGTTATTCAGGGTGGGAGGGGAAAGCAATGCCTGAGCCCTCAGGACCAGGTGGAAGTGCCAGGGTTTATTCCAGAGGGTAAGACCAAGAACCTGACCCAGTCCAGTGCTGATGGGGGGTTATTCAGAGGGGTCAAATTGATGATCTGAGGCCCCAGGAGCAGGTGGTGGTGCCAGGATTTATTCCAGAGGGCAAAACCAATAATCTGACCTACCCTGGACTGAGTTGTGCTGATGGGGGGTGGTATTCAGAGAGGGAAAAATAATGCCCTGAGCCCCCAGGAGCAGGTGGTGGTGCCAGGGTTTATTCCAAAACACAAACCCAAGGACCTGACCCACCCAGGACTGAGTGGTGCTGATGGGGGGGCTATTTGGAGGGGACCAAAGCAATATCCTGAGCCCCCAGGAGCAGATGGTGGTGCCAGGGTTTATTCCAGAGGGTAAAACCAACAACCTAATCCACCTCAGGACTGAATGGTGCTGATGGAGGGGCTATTTAGAGGGGGGCAAAGCAATGTCCTGAGTCCCCAAGAGCAGGTGGTGGTGCCAGGGTTTATTCCAAAAGGGAAAACCAAGGACCTAATCCCCCCCCCCCCAAGACTGAGTAGTGCTGATGGGGGGTTCCAAGATGCTTTAGGCAATGACCCGACCCCCATGGACAGGGTGAGAGACAATTCAGAGGGGGTCAAGGCAACAACCCAGCCTCCTTGGGAGGAGGTGGTGGTGAGGGGGGACTGTTTTCCAGGGGGGATTAAAGGCAGTGACTGACCCCAGGGATGGGGTGGTGGATATTTGGAGGGGAGTAAAGCAACAACTTGAGCCTCCAGGGGGCAAAAGACAGAGCAAAGGGCTGTTCTGGGGGACGGGGGCAGCGAGATTACTCACGATGAGCGGCAAGGAGCAGATGGTGAAGAGGACAGTCATGAGCCCCAGCAGGACAAGGTGGTCGAGCTCCTCCATGTGCGGGGTGGTGGCATCGGGGGGGGTCCCGCGGCGGGGCTGCCGCCGTGCCATGCTGTAGAGGTGCCGCATGCTGCTCACGTTGCAGGTGCCAATGGCCAACACCAACAAGCCCATCAAGCTGGCGTAGAGGACGGGGAAGCCCAGCTGGCGTGGTCCACCTCCCGCCATCCTCATGAAGCACCAAGTGCCGGGGCAATACTGCATAGGCACCCCGAAACCCAGCAGCGGCAGGGCGCAAAAAAGGGCGCACAGCCCCGCCGCTGTCACCCCCAAGGTGACACCCAGCCTCCGGGTGAGATGCCGGCGGTAGAAGTAGGGATGCCCGAGGGAGAGCCAACACTCCAGCGCCATGGCAAGCAGCAGCAGGGTGGGTGCTAGCCCAAAGAAAGCCATGAGGAAGGCGAAGAGCTGGCAGAGGACACCTGGCTCGCCTTCTGGTCGCCCTTCAGGTCCCAGCTCGCTGAGGCTGCGGTTGTAGGCGTAGGCTGCCAGCACGATGGGGCTGAGAAGGCACTTGCCCAACAGGTCGGTGACTGCCAGCACGCTCACCAGCACGTAGAAAGCCGAAACCCGTGCTGGGCGACCACCGGGCGACCTGGAACGCCGTCGATGCTGGCCCAACAGGAGCAGAGCCAACACGTTGCCCAGTAGCCCAGCGGCAAATAGCACCGAGCTGGGCACCGCCGACTGCCCGCTCTCTATGTACCGGCTGCTAAGGCACTGGTAACCCTTCGAATCCTGGAAACCCTCCGAATCCATCGGGATAACCCGCCCCGGGATGTCCCACACCGGGATGCGATGGGATGGATGCCCCGCACCGCACCCAGCGGTGACTGGGACAGCGGGGCGGGCGGTCCCCGCGGGGAGGGAGGGGGAGAAGGCGGGGAGAGGAGGTGTGGAACGACTGGGTACGGCCCCTTCCCGCCCCCCGGCCCGCCCCGAGCCGGCGGAGGGAGGATGTGGGGCTGGGGGATGCGGGAAGAGGGGTTGAGCCTCCCCCTCGGGAGAATCGGTGATGTGAGGCTGGGAGGACGTGGGGATGCACCGGGAGAGCCGGGGATGTGGGGCAGGATTGATGAGGGGATGCACCGGCAGAGTCGTGGGGCGGGAGGAGGGGGTGTGCGGGGAGGCACTGAGAGATCTGGGGGGATGCGGGAAGGCACTGGAAGAACTGGAGGGCAGGGGGGATGCGGGAGAGCCGGGGATGTGGGGCAGGGGGGATGCAGGAAGGGGGATGAGGGAAGGGGGGATGCGGGAAGGGACGGATGCACCGGGAGACCTGGGGATGCGGGGTTGGGGGGATGCAGGAGAGGGGGATGCGAGAAGGGGGCACGAGGATGGGGGGTATACCGGGACAGTCGGGGATGTGGGGCAGGGGGGATGCGGGAAGGGGGGATGCGGGAAGGAGGGATGCGCCGCTCCCATGGGAGACCTGTGGGGCAAGGGGGTTGCGGGGATGCTCCGGAGAGCCGAGGATGTGGGGCTGAGAGATACGGGGATGCTCCAGGACAGCTGGGAATGCGAGGCAGGGAGGATGCGGCAATGGGGAATGGGGAATTTGGAGCAAAGAGGGATGCGGGGATGCACCAGGAGATCTGTGGGGCTGGGCGATGCGCCGCTCCCTCGAGGAGAGACGGGGTTGTGGGGCGAGCCCCGGGAGGAGGGACGGGAAGAGAGCCAGGGCTGAGTCCCGGGGGCGGTTGCGGGAAAGGGGATGGTAGATGGGTCCCTGGTCGGGGGGGTGGTGGTGTGGAGATACGGGATAGAGGACAGGGGCTGTGTCCCTAGGGAGTTATGGGAAAGGGGTCACAGCTGAACCCCAGGGGAAGGGGGAGTTACGGGATAGGGAGCTGGAGCTGAGCACCTTGGGAGGGCTGCAGGTAAAGGGCCAGGGCTGGGTGTGTTGGAGGAGGGGGGTTACAGGGTAGAGAGAAGGGGCTGAGTCCCTGGGGGTCTTACAGGTAAGTGAGGCACGGCTGAATTCATCAGGATGCAGGGGGTTGTGGGATAGAGAACAGATTATGGGAAAGAGGGGCACAGCTGAATCCCTGGAGCTCGAGGGGTTACAAGGTAGGAGCTGGAGCCAAACCTCTTGAGGGCATTGAAAGTAAGGGAGTAGCAGCTGGGTCCCTGGGTGGGAGGGGGCACAGGGTAGAGGATGGGGGTTGAGTTCCTGGGGGCTTATGGGTAAGGGGACATGGCTGAATTCATTGGGATATGGGGGGGTTATGGGGTAAATTATGGGGTAAAGGACAGAGTTCAGGAAAGAGGGGCACAGCTGAATTCCTTGGGGGGTGGGGGATTACAGGGTAAAGGACAGATTGTGGGTAAGGGGGGTGCAGATGAGTCCTTGGAGGTAGGGGTTACAGGGTAGGGAGCTGGAGCTTCAACCTTGGAGGGGCTGAAGAGAAAGGGCCAGGGCTGAGCTGCAGGGATGGTTATGGGTAAGGTACTTGGGGCCAAACCTGTGATGGGGTTATGGGTAAGGGGGTCAGGGCTGAGACCTTGGTGAGGTTACAGGGTAGATGGCTGGTGTTGAGCCCCTGGGGTTGTTACAGGGCTGGGGCCAAGCCCCACTGCTGCTCTGGGGTGGGTAAGGCAGAGTTACCCCAGGGGCATTTTGCAGCTGGGCTCCTTTGGAAAGCAATGTACCACGTGCCCTCACTCCTCAGAGTGCCTGTGCCTCCCCACATCTCAGGAGACATCCCACACTTGAGCCTTTAACCTGCCATCTGTGTGCCTGCCTTGTAGGCTCCCAGCCCCTCCGTGCCCAGGTCAGTTGTCCACTATCCCAGCAGGAAACTCCAGGAAAAGTCCCCAGAGCTTCTTCCAGGAAAAGAAACAGCTTTTCTAGCCACAAAAATGCCACTGCATAGCACGTACCGCAGCTTGCAGGATCCATGTGATGACAAATAAGCAAGAAAACACTGCTGTCTGCTTTCAAGCCCTTTTTTTGCTGCTCTGGATGAGTGTGCTTCAAGCACAGGGAAGTATCAAGATGACAGGAGGGGTGGAAAAGGCCAGACATCAGCCCCGGCGTGGTTTTTGTGATGGGTTTTCTCATGCTGCATGAAGGGAGTTGGTGACTTCAAGCTTTCTCCAGCAGAGAATGTAGGGATGGTTTGTGGCTGTCGCTTGGTGCCAGTGAGAGCCCCAGTTCTGGAAGAAATGGAGATGAAATTCGTTGCTGCTCGGCTCTTGCACGCGTGCAGTGTGGAAATGCTGCCCTCGCTAGGGCTGACCGTGAACCCAGCAGCTTCTTCCTGCCTGAGGCCCAGGGGAGAAGAAGTTCAGCCTGCCTGGAGAAGCTATCTGAGCAATATCCTTCTCGTGGAGGGCAAGCAGGCAGTTTTCCAGCCCTCTGGTGAGTGTATTCCCCTCCTCAGCACCTCTTTCCGTGCCTGGGATCCTGCTTTTGGGGCGATCCCAGCAGCGTGGAGCAAGGGGAAGATGTGATGGGATCCCTCAGGTTTACCCCAGGATGAAGATTGGGAAGGAGAGCTCAGCAGCTCTAGAGAGCTGATTCACCAACTCCCAAGGGCTGGGAGGACCGTGTCTGTCTGGGGATCTGGAGCAATTGGTGACAGCCCTAAAATGCCAGGGAGGATGGTCCTCACCTAAAGCTGAAGCTTGCACATGGGCAGAGCATCTCCACATCTTCTTGCTCAGAGCAGAAACCTGCTGTCTCGAATCAAAAACCCACCCAAGATAAGCTGCCTGCATCACCTCTCCAAGTGAAATGCCCAAGTTTTGCTCTCCTTCCTGCACCATGAACATTATGGAATGCTGTTCCCCACCACTCGGGCACAGCGGGTCCCAGGGATGTGGTGATGGATGAGCGATGGCACCACACGCTCCGGTGAAAGGCACATCACCACCAATCTGTTCTGATGGAGAAGAGACCAAAGTGCTGGGCTTTCCCCCAACCCACTGCTGGGAAGTCCCTCGTCTGACACCAGCCTGCCTGGTAGAGTCTGAAGACCAAATTCAGCAGAAATGAGTTGCCTGGGGAGAAGAATCATGAAATGGTTTGGTTGGAAGGGACCTCAAAGCCCATCCAGTTCCACCCCCCCTGCCATGGGCAGGGACACCTCCCACTGGATCAGGGGGCTCAAAGCCCCATCCAACCTGGCCTTGAACACCTCCAGGGATGGGGCAGCCACCACTGCTCTGGGAAACCTGGGCCAGGGCCTCCCCACCCTCAGCGTGAAGAGTTTCTTCCTAATGTCCAATCTAAATCCTCCCCCTTCCAATTTAAAGCCATTCCCCCTCATCCTGTCACTCCAGGCCCTTGTAAAAAGCCCCTCTTCAGCTTTCCTGGAGCCCCTTTCAGTCCTGGGAGGCTGCTCTAAGGTCTCCCCGGAGCCTTCTCTTCTCCAGGGTGAACAACCCCAACTCTCTCAGCCTGTCCTCATAGCAGAGGGGCTCCAGCCCTTGGATCATCTTCATGGCCTCCTCTGGACCTGTTCCAACAGTTTCATGTCCTGCTTCTGTTGGGGATTCCAGAACCGGACGCAGGACTCCAGGTGGTGTTTCACAAGGGAAAGAAAAGGAGGAGGAACCCAAATCCAGCTCTTTTTTGGAGGCTGGTACTGCCCCTGGAGACACCAGCTGGACCCCAAAGAACCAGGGGACACTGCTAGTCCTGTCCTCATGCTGCTCAGTGCTGGGTTAATGGAGAACCAAAAAAAGCTTTTTGGGACTATCTCCTGGTCCAGCTCTGCTTCCAAGGTGCTGGGTGGAGCCACCCCAATGTGGTTGGGAGTGGCAGAGCTGCTGGGCAGGGGGGATGCTTTTCCCTCAATCCTAGCTCTTTCCATCACTGCTGGAAGGTCTGATGCTGAGCACGGGGACGGTGATGGAGGGGGAATCTTCTCCACAAGCTGGGGAAGCAGTGGGGAGTGAAGCTGAAGACTCATCTCCCCCGGGAGACGGAGCAGCGGGGGCAGCCGGATGCACCAAGTCTTTCTTTAGCTCTTCTTTTTATTAATTTGCATAAATTGCAGCTATTTGGGGAGGGGGGGAAAGTGATTTTGAGAAAGTCTCGTCACTGCCTATGACGAATCCCTCCTCTTCGTCACGCTTCCGAAGTGACCCTCTTCCTGCAGGTCACATTCCTGGTGGAGAAGGGGGTGGGGGGAAAAAAACCCCAAACCCAAGCCCAGGATAAAAACAACCCAAAGCGGAAGAAAAAGCAGCGAACCACAAAACCCAGAAGACAAATGAGGAGCTGGAAAAACCTGAAGCATCCACAAGGAATTTCAAAGGGGGGTGGGGGTGAGGGTGGTGGTTTCCAAAACTCTTGCTTGACACTGCCTGGCTTCTCCTTGCCAGCCGGAGGGTGATGAGTGGGTTCCTGTCCTATCGCTGTGCCCTTGCCAAGCTTGGCTGTTCCCAAAGAGCTGCTGCTTCCCGAAGGAGCCGTGTCCGTCTGCTCTTCATCAGCTCGAAGTGGCCGTACTGTGGTTTTCTCGCCTTCTTCCAGCTCTGGAATTGTTTGTAGCGGGATCTGAATAACCTAATTTAGAGCCCGTTAGACGGGGAGGGTTTTGGCAGGCAGCGCGGGGCTGGGGACGGATGGAGGGATGCAGCTGGCGGGAACGGAGGCTTTGGCAGCTCTTCTTGTTGGATATTTGCCTGTCCAGCAAACAAGGCTGGGAGGGTCCTGCAGAGAGGAGCCAACTTCCTCCTTGCCCGGGAGCACTCACACCGCTGGCTGGTGCTTCATCACCCATCCCAGCCCCTCTCCCCTTCCCAGTGACCCTGATCATAGAATCATGGAATCATGGAATGGGGTTGGGTTGGAAGGGACATCAAAGCCCATCCAGTTCCAACCCCCCTGCCATGGGCAGGGACACCTCCCACTGGATCAGGGGGCTCAAAGCCCAATCCAACCTGGCCTTGAACACCTCCAGGTTCTCTGGGCAACCTGGGCCAGGGCCTCCCCACCCTCACAGGAAAACATTTCTTCCTAAGATCTCAATCTCCTCTCTTTCAGCTGAAAACCTTTCCCCCTCATCCTATCCCTGCACTCCCTGATCAAGAGCCCCTCCCCAGCTTTCCTGGAGCCCCTTTCAGTCCTGGGAGGCTGCTCTAAGGTCTCCCCAGAGCCTTCTCTTCTCCAGGCTGAACAACCCCAACTTTCTCAGCCTGACCTCATAGCAGAGGTGCTCATCTTTGTGGCCTCCTCTGGACCTGTTCCAACAGTTCCATTTGATCCCCCAGGAGATGGGAGCAGAGCAGCACCTTCCCTTCCCCTGTGTCCTGACCCTTCCCACATCTTCCTCAGCTCAGTTTTCCCCAAATTAAACATCCACCAGGCTTCCAGCCATTCACTTTTTCCAGGCAGTGGTGGCATTTGGGGATTCACAGCTCACCGGTGTGGGCAGCTGGGTACTCCCATGATCCAAATGATGCAGCAACAGGTTGGGGTGGCATCCAGGGTCCTTCACCTGGGGTGTCAGGCCATGAGGATGGGGAACACCCAAGCTGGTGATATCCCAGTGCTTTTCCTTCTAGGATAGTGGGGTTTATTTCCTGGGAAGAGGCACTGAGCTTCTTAAACATGCCTTGTGTCTCCTTGTCCTGGTTTGTTAAGTGGACAGGTATAGTGGGACTCGGTGGTCTTGGAGGTCTTTTCCAGCCAGATGATTCTATGATGGTGTCTATGGGAGAAGGGATTTTGGGGGGCTGCTTGGGTGTGTGGTTGCTCCAGCTGGGAGCACAAACCCACCCTGAGTCATTGTGTGACCCAGGTGGGAGAAACCCTGCCCAGTATTTGCAGCTGGGTTATTGCAGCACTGCTTGCCCTGGAATGCTCAGCCAGGGGAGAAAATAGCCCTGGAGTGCTGGGAAAGCCGTGGGCAGCAACCAGCCCAGACTGTGGGGGACAGTGAGTCCTGGTGATGTGGCCACCACCTCCTCCTGCTGCATTTTGAGGGGCCTCCAGCACCAATGCTGCAGCTGAGTCTGCCAAAGGGACGCTTTAAATTGGAAGGGGGAAGATTTAGATGAGATCTTAGGAAGAAAACCTTCCCAATGAGAGTGGGGAAGCCCTGGCCCATGTTGCCCAGGGAAGCTGTGGCTATCCCATCCCTGGAGGTGTTCAAGGCCAGGTTGAATGGGGCTTTGAGCCCCCTGATCCAGTGGGAGGTGTCCCTGCCCATGGCAGGGGGGTTGGAACTGGATGGGCTTTGAGGTCCCTTCCAACCCAAACCGTTCTGTGATTTGATGAAAACAGGGAGAGAGCGGAGCAGCCTCGGGGTGAGAAGGGTTGGGCAAGGAGGGGATGATGGAGCAACACTTCCTCCATTGCACAAGCCCTGAAAGCCCAGGGCAGTGTTTGGCCCAGCCGTGGGATGACCGGAATGAGCAAGGAAAGAGGTTGGGGCTCGGTGGGGTTTCCAGCACGAGGCAGGGCGAGTCACGAGGCGTCTGCTCCCCACGCTTCCCAGTGGCTGTTACTGGGCAGGGGTGGGAAGGGGAGGCACAAGGAGGGGGAGCTGGGGCTGAAGTGGGGATGTCCCCTTCTCCTCAGAGTGAGAGCAGGTGGGAAATGCCTTGGGAAGAGGGGAGAGTGGGGTGGATGGGGCAGGGAGAGGGACTGGGTGAGCATTGGGTGAGAAGGAAGGGAGGGAGGAAGGAGAAACAGAGGAAGGAGGGAGGAAGGAGAAAGAGAGGAAGGAGAGAGGAAGGAAGGAGGGAGGGAGGGAAGAAGGAGGGATAAAGGGAGGAGGATGGGAGGGAGGAAGGAAAAAATTAGGAAGGGAGGGGAGATGGAGGAAAAGAGGGAGGGAGGAAGGAATTAGGAAGGAAGGGGAGCTATAGGGAGGAAAGAAATTAGGGAGGGAGGGAAGGGAAGGAGGGAAGGAAGGAAGGAAGGGAAGGAAAGGAGGGAGGGAAGGAAGGAGGGAAGGAAGGAGGGAAGGAAGGAAGGAAGGAAGGAAGGAAGGAAGGAAGGAAGGAAGGAAGGAAGGAAGGAAGGAAGGAAGGAAGGAAGGAAGGAAGGAAGGAAGGGAGGAAGGGAGGGAGGGAGGGAGGGAGGGAGGGAGGGAGGGAGGGGAGGGGAGGGGAGGGGAGGGGAGGGGAGGGGAGGGGAGAGGAGAGGAGAGGAGAGGAGAGGAGAGGAGAGGAGAGGAGAGGAGAGGAGAGGAGAGGAGAGGAGAGGAGAGGAGAGGAGAGGAGAGGAGAGGAGAGGAGAGGAGAGGAGAGGAGAGGAGAGGAGAGGAGAGGAGAGGAGAAGGAGAGGATCCTGCAGCGTGTGAGGGTTTTGGTCCTGGTATGTGTCAGGGTTGGGGTGGGTGCAGGTCTGATCACTGTGTGTCTGTGCCTGTCTGTGGACCCAGTGGTGGCTGCCCCATCCCTGGAGGGGTTCAAGGCCAGGGTGGATGGGGCTTTGAGCTCCCTGATCCAGTGGGAGGTTTAGAATGAGAAAGCCCTCAATTCTTGTCTAAGCCTTGTGTTCCCATCTGCAGGGAGCCCCCAGGCCAGGGAGGAGTCCAAGGCTCGCCCATCAGAGCATCCTGGATGAAAAGGGACCCATGATGGGGCAAAAGCACCCCAGAAGCCCCAGGAAACCGAAAGAGCCCTTGGCAGGGTTGGTCCTGCTGCAGAGCATCCAGTTGCTCTGTGGGGAAATATCCTGGTAGGTTTTGAAGCTCAGTTTAAAGAGGTGATGGATCCCAAAGGGAAAAAATATTAAAATAGAAGGGGGAGGGAAACCAAAGGAGTTAAATTAAAGCAGCCTGGCTTGCTTCTTTAGGCATGGAAGGCTGATCAAGCTGTGTGTGAGAGCTTCTGCCCCTCTGGAACTCAGTGGGGCCACAGAGCTCTCCTGTGGACGTACAGCCTGTCCTGACAAGCAGGACAAAGCAGCTCCCAAATGTGCTGCCCATGTGTTTTGCTATTTCCCATTGAATTGTAGCCCAGCCCCAGCACTCTCCCCATTTAGGCAGCTCGCTCAGCCCTTAAATCCCTTTTTTTTTTTAACATGAAAACACCTCTGGTTCTGCACCGCTCTTCATTTTAAAGAACAAATCCCATTGCCACCAGTTGGAGCCAGGGTGACCTCGGCGCTGCTGGATGGCTTGTTTGGTCACCAGTTTGATCCCAGTAGAGGGAATGGACACGTGTCAGGGGAGAATAACCTCTTCACCCAGCTTGGAGAGGCTCCGCGGGACAAAGGCTGGTGGGAGCGCCAGAGCCAGGAAAATGTGGCTAAAAGCATATTTGCTCAGAGAGGCTGTCAGGGGAAGACAAAGGCAGGAAGCAGATAAAGGCAGGGAACGAGGCTAATTGCTGGGATTAATCACCCCCAAGCATTCTGGTGCTGCAGGGGTCAGGGCTGGAGGCTTGAGGAGGTCAGACGAGGAAAGATGAGCTTGGAAAGAGGTTTTAAGGAGAGATTTGGATTTGTTAGAGCTTTGGGAAGGGCTGTTTGGGCACAGAGCAAGAGGTGACCAAGGCCTGGACCCTCAGCACTGATGGTGCTCCCAGAGTATGCCAGGGGGTCCCAGCTCCCCCAGGACTCCAAATGGAGGTGGGCAGGTCTCAGGGCCACCTAAATCATACAGCAATTAAGGTCTAAATCATAGAATCACAGAAAGGTTTGGATTAGAAGGAATCTCAAAGCCCATCCAGTTCCATCCCCCTGCTGTGGGCAGGGACACCTCCCACAGGATCAGGGGGCTCAAAGCCCCATCCAACCTGGCCTTGAACACCTCCAGGGATGGGGCAGCCACCACTGCTCTGGGCAACCTGGGCCAGGGCCTCCCCACCCTCACAGGAAAACATTTCTCCCTAAGATCTTATCTCAAACTCCCCTCTTTCAGCTGAAAACTATTCCTCCACGTCCTATCCCTGCACTCCCTGATCAAGAGCCCCTCCCCAGCTTCCCTGGAGCCCCTTTAAAGGCCTGAAGGCTGGAAGGCTGCAGACCACTCTTGATCTGGGTTGTAAACACTCAGGGGAGCTCCGAGCTGCATGAGCTCAGCCTGGTTTGTATCAGGGTCCAGAGCCCTGGGATGGGGCAGTCCTGGATCTGCTGTGAGAGGTGATGGAGAGCTGGAATCTGTGTCTGCTGCAGGAAAAAACAGGAGTTCTCCCCTGGGAGCACAGGTCAGGGGCTGATTTTATCTTTGCTGTGAACACTCCCTCACTGTCACCCCAGCACAAACCCATCTGGGCTGGAGGAAACCCCCTTTGCCAGGGTGTTTGCTGGAGCTTGGACCAAGTAAGGAATTTGTGGATAATCTTGAGGGAATGGTGTGAAGGAATCAGTCAGTGTTGGTGAGTTCACAAGTTCCTTGTGAGCTTTGCACAGCACAGGGGCTCGCAGGGCTCAGCACACTCATCCAGCAGCTGTGGTACCCAAAACAGCAACATTTACAGAGAGGAAGGAAGGAAGGAGAACCCTGGAGGTTAAAAAAAGAATGAGAACTTCTCTTTACCTTTGTGTCTTAAAATAAAAATCTAAAACCTGCAACAATCCTTTGGGCTAGGGCTCAGAATGCAGTTTCCAGTCTGAGTCTCCCTGGGTGGTGGGAGAGCAGAGCTGCTTTTATCTGGGAGGGCTCAGCACTTGCTATCTCACCTTTTTGAGTAGAGGCTTAATTGTTTCTCCTCTCTGTGACACTTTCCAACACTTCTGCTCTGGCCAAGTCACCCAGGGTCAAGAAATGCTCCTCTCTTTCTTTAAAAAACATGGTTTTCCATATTCTGATGGACCTCCCATGACCTAGCACCCCATCTTCCCAGCTCTCCATAAGGACAACTTCTCTCCCAGAGCACATTTGATGCCCCTGAGCAGAAGGATCTGTGCTGGTCACAGGTGGAGCGTGTGGGATGGCCTCTGCATATGGAAATCATCTGCAGTGTGAGTGGACACCTTCCAGAAACCCTGGGTGCAAGTGAGTGGCTTGAGATCACTGGGTGCTCTTGGGGCTGGTGGCCTCCAGACCCACCTGGACACCACGTGTATCCTTGAGGATGTGCCTGGGCACATCCTGATGTATCTTCTAGTCCAGCCCTGCCAGGGAATGGTGTCCCTGCACATGGCAGCAGTGGGCCAGGGCGAGAAGGTGGTGAGTCATGAGGCGAAGAAGCGAGACCAAAGTCAATGAAAACCTTTCCCCAAAATGGAAATGCTGAGCGTTGGGTGCTGTGCTGGTGGGAACCAGCCATGCCATGGCTTCCTCACTCTTAGCACCCAAGGGGTGCTCCCAGGAAAGGAAACAGCCACAGGGAAGGCAGCAAGCCCAGCCAGGAGCTGCGGTCCCATGGATGGAACCACTGGAAGAGGAACACCAACATGGTCCAAGGGGAAGCAGAGCCACCCTACAGGAGGGCATGGCCACCTAGTTATTCTCCTTTTGCCCCCAGCACAACACAGAGGTTGTTCCTACCACCAGCAAGCTGGGCTCTCCCAGGTCAACCTCCATCCCATTGTGGATCCTCAGATGACTCATAAGGGTTGAGCTGAAACCCAAAGCTGCACCCACTTTCTCAGGCAAAGAGGTCTCATTCTTCTTTCTGCTTTTACAGCCCCTCAGAGCTGCTGATGTCAAATCTGGCTGAGATTAGCCAGCAGAACCCAAATATTAAAGAGCTGGGGAAAAAAACCCATCCATAAACATCTTTTCCTAGGACATGAGGAAAAATCTCAATGTATGCTGCTTCAGGGAGCTCAGATGTGCACAACCCCTTCCCTGGAAGAGCTCTCTCCTACCAGATCCATAAGGATGTTCAAGGCACTAATTTGCTGCCCTTCCTGCCAGACAGCTTGACCCTGAGCAGGACTGGTTTCCGAAAACCAGGAGGAGAAGCTCTCCGAGGGCATTATTACGGTGACCTGTTAACCCAAGAGGCAACAGAACACTGTCAACCCTGCTCCTATCCCAGCCCCTCCCTATCCCAGCCCTGCTCCTTCCTGCCATCCCAAAACGCTGGATGGCCCCGGTGCATCCTGCAAGCGTTTGCTTTCTGCTGCAGCCTCCAGCCCCGCTCGGGTCACTGGGAATCAAGTTTCCTTTCCTCACCGCCCCAGGAGAGATGAGCGTTTCCTGCTGCTTCCCTTATCTCCGCCAGCCATTCCAGGGCTGCCAGGACTTGGGGAAGAGGCTGCTGGGATTTCCTGCCTGAAACAACTTCCACACCAGGGATTCTCCTTCCTTCAGCAAGGCAGAGGGTTGAGAGTTCCTACCCTGCAGCCACATCTGGCAGGAGGACCGTGAGGGGTTTGCCAGGACAATAAGAAGCTTGTTTTGGTTCACCCAGTTTAATGAGTGTCTGTGGAGATGGGGGGCTTCTGGGTCCATCATGACCCCTCCTCATTCCTGTCCCACAGAGCATCCTCCACCTCCTCCAATCTCAGCACATCTGTTTCTACACAAAATGCTGCCAAGGAAATGCCTACTGATTTTTTTTAATGTCCAATCTATGAGAAAAGCTATCACACCCCCCACAGCCACAGGCTCTGCTGAGGCACGTGGAAGGGATTACAGGGATCAGTCCCTGCAGCATTTCCTTTTCTGGAACATGGTGTGGGCAAGCATAGCCCCTCCCCATCCCAGTCCTTGTCCCTGTCCTCATCCCAATCCCTATCCCCAACCCCATCTTTGGCCCTATCCTGATCCTTGTCCTCATTCCCATCCCTGTTCCAGTCCTTGTCCCTATCCCTGTCCTTATCATCATTCCCATCTCCATCCTCATTCCTATCCCTATCCCTACCTCTATCCCCATTCCCACCCTTAACCCCATCCCCATCTCCAACCTTGTACCCATCCCCATTCCCATCCCTATCCCCATCCTTGTACCTGTCCCTATTCCTATCCTTATATTTATTCCCATTCTTGTCCCCAGCCCATTCTCATCCCCATCTCCACCCTTGTCCCCATCCTTGGCCCATTGATGGCCCCATCCTTGTGCCTGTCCCCATCACCATTCCCATCCCTATCCTCATGTCTCTCTCCATTCTTGTCACTGTCCCCATCCCTATCCTTATACTCATTCCTATCCCCATCATTTTCCTCATCCCATCTCCATCCCCACCTCCATCCCTGTCCTTGTACACATTCCTGTCCCCATCCTTGTCCCCATTCCCATGTCTATTCTCATCCCTGTCTCCATCCCTATACTCATTGCCACCAACACCAACATCCCTACTCCATCTCCATCCTTGTCCCCTATCCCTATACCCACTACTCTCCCCATCCTTGTCCCCATCTCCTTTCCTGTCCCTATCCTCACCCTCCCCATCCTTATACCCATTCCTGTCCCCATCCCTATCCCCATCCCTAATCCTATACTCACTCCCACCCCCATCCTCATCCCCATTCCCATCCTTATACCCATCCTCATTCCTGTCCCCATCCCTATCTTGATCCCCATTCCCAGGGATGCTCCCAGCTGCTCCTGAAGCCACGGAGATGCCCACGACCACTTTGCTCCCAAGGCCTGGGCACAACTCCAGCTCTTCCCATCAGCTGCTTTTAGAACTGAATGGGACCAATTTTGCCAAGGAGGTGATAAAAGCATTTATTTAGCATCTTAAAGGCTGTGCAAAAAGCCTGGCAGCTGCCCCTTCCATGTGGCAGAGGGTCCTCAGGCCCATGGGGTCCCTTTTGCCCAGGCACATGGGCAATGCTGCCAGGACCCAGCACAGTTTCCTTGTGGGGTTTGCAGCTCCTCCCTTGAAAACCCACCTTAATTTACCCCTTAAAGAATTTAGAAGATATGTGTCTTAATGAAACATCTCAGGACAGCAGCTCCCAAATCACCCACCCAAACGTCTCCCTTGCAGCAACAAGACATTTCATTGCAACTTTTCCACCCCACCAGAGATGCTGGGTCTGTGTTTCCATAGAATCGTAGAGGTTGGAAAAGATCTCTAAGCTCATCCAGTCCAACCCTCAGTCCAACCCCACCGTGCCTGCTGAACCATGGCCCAAAGTGCCACATCTGCACACTTTTTGAACCCTTCCAGGGATGGAAACTCAACCACTGCCCTGGGCAGCCTCTGCCAGTGCTTCACTGCTCTTGCAGTAAGACATTTTTCCTGATATCCAATCTAAACCTCCCCTGGCACAACTTGAAGCCGTTTCCTCTCATCCTGTCACCTCTTACTTGGGAGCAGAGACCAACACCCACCTCACCACATCCTCCTCTCAGGGAGATGCAGAGAGCAATGAGGTCTCCCCTCAGCCTCCTCTTCTCCAGGATAAACAGCCTTAGCTCCCTCAGCCGCTCCCAGAACCTCTGTTCTCCAGCCCCTTCCCCAGCTCTCCAGCCCCTCAATGTCTTTCTTGGAGTGAGGGGCCCAAAACTGAACCCAGGATTCGAGGTGTGGCCTCACCAGCACTGCACTGTGTCCAGCTGGCCTGAACCCTTCTCCAAGCCCTAATAGTTTTCCATGGCCAGGCAAGTTGTCTCCGTCCAAGGGCCGGAGCCAGCCAGCTGGCTGCAGCCTGGGGGGTGACAGCCTGTCTGGACACGGCCCTTGCGGTCACACTCGCTGGGACAGCTCATCCCCAGCTCCAGCTGCTTTCCAGGATGCTCAGGCTGCAGCAGCTCATGTTCTGCCTGGGGTGGAGGGGACAAGGGCTGTGGTGACATCCCCGTCACTGCAACAGGAGGACATCCGGCTGTTTCTCCTGCAAGGATTCCTGCCGGGAATGCCATGAATGCATCCCTGATTTATTTCTCTCACCAGCCTGCAGGGTTTGACACTTCTCTCCCTGTTATCTGGCATTCCTCGGGCATGTATACGTTTTTGGACAGATGGGATACAAACACTGGCCTGGGGCCAGGGCAGCAGGAAGCACTCCAAAGAGATGGAGCAGACCTTCTATTTGCTCCCAACATGGGTTTCCAGGAGCACTCAGTGAGTCCAGCTGCCTGGATTTAAGGGTGCCCCCACGCCAACACACCAAACCAAAGTCAGGGAACCCCCTCCAGCTGCCTGTCCTCTGTTGGTCCCCCCAGATCTCTCCGGGTGGAAGATGGGTCTGAGAAAGGACAGACAGCACTGCCACTTGGGTGTGTGGGGAGCCCCAGTTGACAACTTCCCACTCCAGCAGCACGGCATGTTTTGGCCTGGTGGCTGTTCCAGCTTTCCACCCCCATCCATCCCAGTCCCCTGTGAATAAGGAGCCACTTTTCTGCCTGGATCCAGGGAGCAGGATCCATGGGGAGCAGCCAGGGCCTCTCGCCCACGCCCTGACCCCGACCCCAGCTGGTTGTGGGCCCGGGTCCAGGGGTGATGCAGCAGGAGGGGGGTGTTGCAGGGCCCCAGGATGCTCGCCTCTCCCTTCAGCAGTTCCCAGGATGCCATGGCAGTACCCAGCCCGGGGGAGAGGGGTTGCAGAGTCTCAGGATGCTCCCCCTTGCAGAAGCTCCAAGGATGCCCCTGCTGTCTCCAGCCCGGAGGGGGAGGAGGAAGCGGGAGGGGGTTTGCAGGGCCTCAGGAGGCCCCCGCTGTCCCCAGCCCGGAGAGGGACAGGAGGGAGGGATGCAGGGACCCAGGATGCTTCTCTCCCCCGCAGCAGCCCCCGGGATGCCCCCGTGGTCCCCAGCCCGGGGGGAGGGATGAGGAGGGAGAGATGCAGGAACCCGGAATGCTCTCCCCTCGCGGCATCCCCTGGGATGCCACCGCGGTACCCAGCTGGGAGCCGGGGCTGGGAGGGATGCAGGGCTCCGGGACGCCCCTGCGGTCCCCAGCCAGGAGTGGGATGGGGAGAGAGAGGTACAGGGACCCAAGGTTGTCCCCCCCCCGGAGCAGCCTCCGGGACGTCCCCTCGGTCCCCAGCCCCGAGTGAGATGGAAAGGGAGGGATGCAGGACCCCAGGACGCTCCCCTCGCAGCAGCCCCCGGGATGCCCAGCCCGGGGGAGGGGGGGGGGGGCGGGACAGGCGGGAAGGGGGGGATGTGTTCGCATCCCGGGCGGATTTTGGGGCAGGAGTTGATTGGTGGGAAGCGGGGCCGGGAAACCCAATGGCACTGCGGCCGCATGCAGGACCCGCCCCTCCATCCTCGCCGCCCGCCCCGGGGCTGCGGTTCCCCCGCCCGTCCCGCCGGGTGCGCAGGGATGCGGAGCTCGGGGCTGCGGGCGGCGGTGCTGGCGGCGGTGCTGGCGGCGGCGGGGGCTCTGTCCCGCCGGGAGCTGCTCCCGCACGGCCCCGATCGCGGCGATGCTCGCCTCCCGCCCGGCGACGATGAGAGCTCGGCCGGGGTCCCGCTGCGCCGCGCCCCGCACCTCCTGGGCAGCGCCGCCCGCCGCCTCTACGTGAGACCCTGCCCCTCCCAGCCCCCTGCCCCTTCCAGCCCCTGTCCCTGCCACCGTCTCCTGCTGCCCCTCCAGCCTCCCGTCCTTCCCTCCGTGCCGTCCTTCCATCCCTCTCCTTCCCATCCCACCACCCTTCCATCCTTTTCTCTTCCAGCCTTCCCTCCTTGCTGTCCCTCCACCCTCCCCTTCCTCCTTCCCATCCTTTCATCCCTCCGTCCTTCCATCCCTCCCTCCTTCCCATCCCTCTGTCTTCCCATCCCTCTGTCTTCCCATCCCTCCCTCCTTCCCATCCCTCTATCTTTCCGTCCCTCCCTCCTTCCCATCCCTCCACCCTTCTACCCCTCAGTCCTTCCATTTCTCTGTCTCTCCAACTTCCTACCCTCCTTCTCTCTATCCTTCTGTCCCACCATCACTCTCTCCTTCTATCTCCTCCCCCTCCATCTTCCCATCCTTCCTTCCTTCCCATCCTTCCATCCTTCTCCTTCCCATCCTTCCACCCTTCTGTCCGTTCATCATTCCCTCCCTGTCTCTCCATCTTCCCACCCTTCTGTCCCTCCGTCCTTCCTTCCTCCTCTTCCCCCCTTCATCTTCCCATCCTTCTCTCCCTTCCATCCCTCCATCCTCCCCTTCCTCCCTGTGTCTCTGTCTTCCCACCCATCTGTCCCTGTCCTTCCATCCTTCTCTTTCCCATCCCTCCACCCATCTGTCCCTGTCCTTCCATCCTTCTCTTTCCCATCCCTCCACCCATCTGTCCTTCCGTCTTTCCATCCCTCTCTCCTTCCCTCCTTCCTTGTCTATCCATCTTCCCGCCCTCCTCTTCTCCATCCCTCTGTCCCACCACCCCTCTCTCCATCTATCTTCCCCCTTCCATCTTCCCATCCTTCCCTCCTTCTCATCCCTTCATCCTTCTGTCCCTCCATCCTTCTGTCCCTCCCCATCTCTCCAACTTCTCAGTCTCCTCTCTGTCCCACCATCTCTCTGTCCTTCTATCTTCACCCCCCTCCACCTTTCCTCCCACACGTCTTTCCTCCCTCCATCCCTTTTCTCCCTCCATCCATCCCTTTCCTCCATCCATCCCTTTTCCCTTCCACCCGCTGCCTCCTGCCCGGTGTCTCCGGCTGTGGAGGAACAAGAGGGCTTTCTCCTCTGCAGCTGTTCCCCCACCAGCAGCGGCTGCAGCTGGGATGGCCCCTGGAGCTCTCTGGGGGACGGAGAAGCCAGAGGTCTTTGTTTTCTCCTGGCCGGATGGGGCCATGTGGTCTCAGCCCCGTGCCCCACTCCACCAGGGAGGGGTGGGACACCAGGGGGAACTGGTGTAGGAGGCACTTCTGCAACTTCTGAGCACCTTGCACCGCTTTCCCTGCAGGTGGGGACCAATGGGGTCATCTCCACCCAGGATTTTCCCAGGGAGACACAGTATGTGGATGATGATTTCCCCACGGACTTCCCTGTCATCGCTCCCTTCCTGGCCGACCTCGATACCTCAGGTGGCAGAGGGAACATCTACTACCGGCAAGATGACTCTCCAGCCGTGCTGGACCAGGCTGCGAGCTACATCCAGGCTGGATTCCCTCACACTGCTGGCTCCTTTGTGCCCACCAATGCATTCATTGCCACCTGGGAGGATGTGGGAGCCTACCAGGAGCTCTCGCAGGACACCGAGCCCTCCAAGAAGGTGAGGCTGACGGGTTGAGGTTGGACACCCATCCCACGTGTCGTGGGAGGATGAGTCTTCCTTGTGTAGCACCCAAAATGCTCAGTCTCTTCCTTTTGGGCAGCTGGATGGTGGTCCCAGCCTTGGATGAGCGCTGGGGCAGACGTGGAGCTTCCTTGTGCTCAGAGCTGTGGTGTTGGTGGCTCTGTTGGCTTTGCTGATGGGAAGAAGATGTTTAGATGTTGCCTTCAACTCTATGGTTGGAGGTGCTCAGGCTTTTCCCTGCTTTTCAGGCAAAGCTTTACAGTGCTGATGGCTCTGGATTTACAGGGCAGAGTTGGGACAAGGGGAGCTGTGATCCAGGTCACCCATCGTTTTGCCGGTTGCTTGGGGCTGGTCCTTCCTTCTGCCTGCACGTTGCTGATTGCTGCTGGTGAGGAACCAGCTTCAGAGTTTCCACCACGGGTTGGTTTTGTTGTCTGGAAAACAAGCTCGTAGGTGGTCCACCAGGCCAGGGAGGTGACCTGTGCTCTCCACCCATGGGCTGATAAGGCTCCTGCGTGGGCGCATGCTGGTGGACGTCCAGCGCTGCCTTTTCTGGAAAGCTCTGGATGTGCTGCTGGGGCAGGAACGGTCACGTTGGGCTGATGACGTGCTGAGGAGGTGACGGTGATGCTCTGCTGGCAGCACGGGCTTCTTGAAACGAGCTGCAAGAGGAAACCTCTGGTGATGACTTCCCAGAGCCGTGTGATGTTCTCTTGATGTGGTGGGCTGACCCCAAAGCCCATCAGCAGCCACCCATGGGCCGCCAGGAGCCATCCCTACCAGCCACCCCCCTTCTCCGAGGGCCCTTTGGGTTGCTGAGAGGGAAGCCAAGAAGGAGAAGAAACTGAGGTTTGGAAGGAAACAACATACATTTTTTCCTCTCATTTAAAACTTGGGAAAGCAGCTGAAGAGATGCCATCAGGGGCCTTGCAGCGATCTCGCAGCTGTCAGAAATGCAGCCTCTTCTGCCCGACTGTTTTGTTTTTCTTTAACACTCTGAGAAGCTGCATCAGGTTTTAAAATGAAACTGGTCGTGCCTGGAAGGAGCAGCTCCAGGAAAAGCTTCGTTCAACACAACTTGTGCTGTGCTAATCTCCCCCTCAGCCAAAACTGCTACAACCCACCCCAAACACCACTTTTTTTCTTACCAATTATGGAAACGTTTCCTTCCTGCTACTCAGAACCAGGATTTACCTCAAAGTCTTTACTCCCAGCTTTCAGAAAGGCACAAGTCATCCTTTTTGAGCCTCAAAAGCACAACCTTGGGTTAAGGCAGAAGGGGGGTTGATTGTCCCCAGCCTTCTGGTTGGAGGTCCCGGGGGTCAGCTGGGAGATCTGGCAGCTCTTCCAGCAGCACCCTGTCCCCTCCAGCTCCTTGGGGACACATTCCTTGTCCCTGCAGTGACGCTTTCCAGGGCTCCAGAGTGGGGGTGAGAGTTGACCTCGCTTCTGCAGGCGTAAAAATTGCCCTTTGGGCTGGAATTTGCCCTTTGCAGCTCTTTGCCAGGAGTGACCCGGGGGCTGTCCCCCCCCAACCCCCCCGGGTCTCGCTGTCTGTCCCTGTGTCCCATACTGGGTCCCCCCTCGCTGCCCACCACCAGGCAAAATGAGCCCTGCAGCTGCTGCGTGGGGGAGGAATCCAGCCCCGGGGGGAGGGTGGGGGGGTTATTCCAGCCTTTTGGCTGCCTTTGCACGGGGTCTCTGAATGCCCGAGTGTGCGACGCACACAACAGGGCTCTTTATGTCCCGCTGGGAAGTGCTGGGGGCCCTGCGCCCTGAAACTGGGGCTCATCCTGCAGGGACAGGCAGGGCTGGGCTAGGGGGTGCTGCAGGGGGAGCCCCCACCCTTCCTGCCCACTGCTTTGAGGGAGAAACTGAGATTTTAATCATTTTTCCTTCGCTCGGGCACCGTTCCCTGCCTGCTGCTGCCAGTGGCTCCCGGGGAAGGGCTTCTCCTGCAAGCTTTTATTTGGAAAAGGTTTATTTAGATGAGACATTAGGAAGAAACTCTTCATGATGAGAGTGGGGAGGCCCTGGCACAGGTTTCCCTGAGAAGCTGTGGCTGCCCCATCCCTGGAGGTGTTCAAGGCCAGGTTGGATGGGGCTTTGAGCCCCCTGATCCAGTGGGAGGTGTCCCTACCCTTGGCAGGGGGGTTGGAACTGGATGGGCTTTGATGTCCCTTCCAACCCAACCCATTCCATGATTCTATGAAAACAGCACCCATGCAGGATGGGAGGTGGCCTGAGTGCTTCAAGCGTCGGTGTCGCCTCGTTCAGGGTGACTGTGATTTGTGTGGATTCTCTGGTGGCTCGTAAGGGTTGTGCTTGCTGCATCTGTGTGTTATCCCTGTGGTCCCACTCCTCTGGCTCGGGGCTGGTGTGGCCCCAAGGCTCACAGGGCTGGCAGGGCTCGCAGCCAGAGTGCCTATAGCAGGACGTATGGGTGTGGGGAAGGAGGAAGCACAGGCATGTTTTTTTCCGGAGGAAATCGAGCTAAAATTGGTCACAGGGGAAAGTGAGGAATTCTGGTTTTACGCCGGGGCTGCTGGGATGGAGGGGAACGGGAGTGAATGGCTCCCAGGCTGCAGCACATGAAGGTGCTGCATGGGTTGTGTGGCCCAGGGATGCCCCAGGGCTGTCACCTCCCTGAGTGACAGCTCCAAGGGACATCCCTGCTGTTGAGAGGAAGGTCTGGCTGTGTCCTGGGCTCCCACAGAAGAGCATCTTCCCAGCATGTTGCACTGGGGTTTGGTCCTTGCCCAGGAAGTGGTGGCTGCCCCATCCCTGGAGGTGTTCAAGGCCAGGTTGGATGGGGCTCTGAGCACCCTGATCCAGTGGGAGGTGTCCCTGCCTGTGACGGAGGGGGGTTGGAACTGGATGGGCTTGAAGGTCCCCTCCAATCCAAACCATTCTATGATTTGGTGTCTCCTGTTCCTCCCCAAGAGTTGTCTGCAGGCTGATGGAGGGCTCTTTAGGGGACCTTTCATCCACTGCACGTGGAGACAGCTCTTGTGTCCCTGGTCTCCTTCCCCATCTCAGCCCTTCACTGAAGTCCTGCACCCCTGTGACATCCGTGTGTCTCATTCTCCCCTCAACAGCTCAACACCTTCCAGACGGTCATAGCTTACGATGATGGGGACACCTACACCATCTTCCTCTACCCTGATGGTGGCCTCCAGTTCCTGGGAACGCGGCCCAAGGAGTCCTACAATGTCCAGCTGGAGCTGCCAGCCAGGGTGGGCTTCAGCTGGGGGGACGGCGATGACCCGAAGAGGGATGGGCTCTTCCACAGCCTGGCCAGCAGTGAGCAGGCTCTGAGGCAGCTGGAGTGGTGCGTGGTGCTGAGGGGCTGAGCAGGGTGGGCCAGGGGAGCAGAGTCACCTTCTCCAGCCCCTGGAGCCTCTTAAAAGGCTGGAAGAAGGATGGGACCAAGCTGGGATGATGGGCTGTGTCGGGGGGCTCAGCACCGTGTGTGCAGGATCTTCTTGGGATTTGTGGATCTGTGTTTGGGGTCCCAGGAAGGATGGTGTGGTACAGGGCTGGTACCTTTGGGGTGGATTTCCCACTTTAGGTGTGATGGATGTGCTCTCATGAGACCTCACCTGGAGCCCAGTATTCAGTTCTGGAGCCCTGAGCACAGGAAGGACATGGATCTGTTGGAGCAAGTCCAGGGGAAGCCACAAAGATGATCCAAGGGCTGGAGCACCTCTGCTATAAGGACAGGCTGAGAGAGTTGGGGTTGTTCAGCCTGGAGAAGAGAAGGCTCTGGGAGACCTTCGAGCAGCCTCCCAGGACTGGAAGGGGCTCCAGGAAAGCTGGGGAGGGGCTCTTGATCAGGGAGTGCAGGGATAGGATGAGGGGAAAAGGTTTTAAGCTGAAAGAGGGGAGATTGAGATGAGATCTTAGGAAGAAATGTTCTCTTGTGAGGGTGGGGAGGCCCTGGCACAGGTTTCCTAGAGAAGTGGTGGCTGCCCCATCCCTGGAGGTGTCCAAGGCCAGGTTGGATGGGGCTTTGAGCCCCCTGATCCAGTGGGAGGTGTCCCTGCCCATGGCAGGGGGGTTGGAACTGGATGGGCTTTGAGGCCCCTTCCAGCCCAAACCATTCAGTGATCCTTTGTCTGGATTTAATGGTGCTGCTGTTCTACAGGGAGAGCAACGCCGGGATACCCGGAGTGTGGGTCTTCCACGTGGGCAGCACATCCCCCCTGGAACACGTAGAGCCAGGAACTGGTGGGAGAACCCATCCTCACGTGCCGCAGAGCCCCAGCATCGCTGACTACGCCCGCGCGCTCTACAGCCGCGCCGACCACACGGCCACAGAGCTGCTGGCGCAGCACGGCGTAGAGGCCACATCACCTCATCCTGCCCACGGACCCCGTGCCCCTGCGCTGCTGGGTGCTGTCCCTGAGGGGCTGCCCGTGTCCCTGGGGCAGGAACGGAGCCGCTGGCTGCACCCCAATGGAGACATCACTCAGCAGAGCTACTCCCCCAACCCCTCTTCCTACAGCTCCGGGCACCACGGCGTTGGTGTGGAGGAAGAAGTGCATTTCAACCCCGACGGTGAGTGGTTGCAGCCCCTACGATGACCGAACAGGGATGTCTTGTTGCAGTGGCTCCCTAAAAAAGGCCTCTTTGCTGCGAGCTCATCTCTTCCCAAGCAGCTGGGGCTGGAGCTCCTGTGGGCTGGCATCTCTCCCAAAGAGCTGTTGCCCTTCCAGCTCCTCAAATCCCAGCCAAATCCTGGTGCCAAGGGGCTGCTGGAGATGTTAAGTCCCTGCCTGATGGGTTTGGTCTGTCCTGCGTTGCAAAGAGGGAAGCTCAGGGATGGGAAGCTTGGGGGACAGGTCCTGGCATGGGCCCAGGGCTGAGCTTGCTGTCCCCTGCTGCTGAGCCAGCTGAGGAGGCACCGTGGGATGTGCCTGGAAGAGCAAAGCCCCATCCCCAACCAGCTGTCTCCCATAAATATGTGAGAACTTGATCTCTGTGCCCTCTGTCAGCTGAAACCAGGCAGCAGGTTCAAAACCCTCAGCCTCCCATGCACATCCAGGCAGGTTTCTCGGGAACCACCACTGCTGGCTGTCCCACCTCCTTGATGGTGTTTTTGGAACCCTGGGGGCAGGGTGCCACCACCCCATGAGGGCAGGATTTGTCACCATGTCCCCAATCCTCTCCCCTTGGCCCCAGTGTTCACCTACAATGCAGCCAGCAAGGAGACGTGTGCCCAGCACCACGGGCGCTGCTCCCCGCACGCCTTCTGCACCGACTACGCCACCGGCGTCTGCTGCCACTGCCGGGCCACCTACTACGGCAACGGGTGGCAGTGCCTGCCCGAAGGTACGTGGGCTGGGTGAAGGGGATGGGCACCTTCTTCCTGGGTGGCCACTGCCAGGTTTGTCCATCTCCCTGCCCAGGGGCCGTGCATCGCCTCAACGGGAAGGTGAGCGGGAACCTGATGGTGGGACGGGCATCCGTCCACTTCCAGGACGTTGACCTGCACACCTACGTCGTGGGCAGCGATGGCCGGGCCTACACGGCCATCAGTGGGGTGCCCCAGCCCGCTGCCCGTGCCCTCCTGCCCCTCGTGCCCATCGGTGGGCTCTTCGCCTGGCTCTTTGCCCTGGAGGAGCCCGGCTCCGAGAACGGCTTCAGCATCACCGGTGAGTGAGGAGCCGGGATGTCCCCCCACTGCTTCTGGTGGGGGGGCACTGGGAGAGGGGTTTAGGGCATCCCCAAAGCTCCTCTGATCACCTCCCTGCTGTGAGCCCTCGTGGCTGAGCTGGAGAAGCAAGGAAAGATGCTTTGGGGATGCATCCCTAAAATCCATTGGTGAAGGCCACACTTTGAATCCGGGGTTCAGTTCTGGGCCCCTCACTCCAAGAAGGACATTGAGGGTCTGGAGCGTGTCCAGAGAAGGGAACGGAGCTGGGGAAGGGGCTGGAGAACAGGGGTTGTGGGAGCGGCTGAGGGCCCTGGGGCTGTTTATCCTGGAAAAGAGGAGGCTGAGGAGAGACCTCATTGCTCTCTGCAGCTCCCTGAGAGGAGGTTGTGGTGAGGTGGGTGCTGGTCCCTTCTCCCAAGCGACAGGTGATGGGAGGAGAGGAAATGGCCTCAAGTTGCTCCAGGTGAGGTTCAGAGTGGACATCAGGAAAAATTTCTTCCCTGAGAGGGTTCTCAGGCCCTGGCAGAGGCTGCCCAGGGAGGTAGTGGAGTCACTGTCTGGAGATGTTTATAAGACAGGCAGATGAGGTGCTCAGGGATCTGGTTTAGTAATGGACAGGGATGGTTGGACTCGATGACCTCAAAGGTCTTTTTCAGCCAAGCGATTCCATGATTCTGTGATCCCACAACTGAATGCCACCTGTTCCCTTTTCATGCCCAGGTGCTGAATTCACCCAGAGCCTGGAGGTGACCTTCCACCCAGGGGAGGAGAAGGTCTACATCACTCAGACAGCCAAGGGCCTGGGGCCGGACAATTATTTAAACCTCAAGACACACATCCAGGGCCAGGTGCCGTTTCTCCCGGAGAACGTCACTGTCCATGTCACTCCCTACAAGGAGCTCTACCACTACTCCAGCTCAGGTAGGAGCCCACGCTCAGCCCCAGCTTTGGTTTCTCTGGGAGCAGCACCAAACCACCCCATCCCCGCTGTGAATCCCAAAATCCAAGAGGCATTGATGCTCAAACTGCTTCTCCCCCATCCCATGGTGGTGGGGGTTTCTCACCATCTGGCAGCTGTGACGTCCTCTGCTCAGCGTGAGTACATCGTGGCCGCGGGGACAGCCAACCAGACCCTGTCCTACCACCTGCACCAGAACATCACCTTCTCCGGCTGCCCGTACGCCCACCTGCCCGCCCGGCAGCACCTGAGCGTGGCGCGAGCCTTCGCCCTCTACGACAGCCAGGAGCACGTCCTGCGCTACGCCCTGGCCGCCCGCGTCGCCCCGGCGTCAGGTGAGCTCCAGCACCCACCCCAAGGTGCCCACCTCAGGGTGCCAGCCTCCACCAGGTGGTGCTGCTATTACCTGCCCACTCCCAAAGCAGGAGCGCTTTGCCCAAAAACAGACAGAAGAGAGGGATTTTTTTCCAAATAGTGTTAATTGAAGCACTCTGAACATGGCTTGGGGGTGGCACAGCCACAGGTCCCAGTGTGGGATGTGGGTGATCCCATGTCAGATCCAGGTCAGGAGGTCAACGAGGCTGGGGAAGGCTCTGGGGAACAAGTTTTATGAAGAGCAGCTGTGGGACCTGGGGCCTTTTATCAGGAGGCTGAGGGGAGGACCTCATCGCTCTCTTCAGCTCCTGGAAAGGAGGTTGTGGTGAGGTAGGTGCTGGGCTCTTTTCCCAAGTAACAAGTGATGGGATGAAAGGAAATGGCTGCAGATCTTCAACAACACCACTCACAGGGCTCTTTTTACCCAACATCCCTTTTGGGATTTTTTGGGGGGGTTAGGTTTTTTGGGTTTTTTTTAGTAGGGGTTTGATACAGGAACAGTGGGGTCAGCAGGACCAGGGAAGTGGTTGTGTCCTCTACTCAGCATTGGTGAGGCCACACCTCGAATCCTGGGGTCAGTTTTGGGCCCCTCAGTCCAAGAAGGACATTGAGGTTCTGGAGCACATTCAGAGAAGGGAATGGAGCTGGGGAAGGGGCTGGAGAACAGGGGTTGTGGGAGCAGCTGAGGAAGCTGGGGCTGTTTATCCTGGAGAAGAGGAGGCTGAGGGGAGACCTCATTGCTGTCTTCAGCTACTGGAAAGGAGGTCATGGTGAGGTGGGTGCTGGGCTCTTCTCCCAAGTGACAGGTAATAGGAGGAGAGGAAATGACCTCAAGTTGCACCAGGGGAAGTTTAGTTTGGATATTGGGAAAAATGTCTTTACTGCAAGAGTGGTGAAGCCCTGGCAGAGGCTTCCCAGGGCAGTGGGGGAGTCTCCATCCCTGGAGGGTTCAAAACACTTGTGGACATGGCACTTTAGGACATGGTTTAGTAGGCACAGTGAGGTTGGGCTGATGGTTGGATTGGATGAGCTTAGAGGTCTTTTCTGACCTTAACGATTCCATGATTCTATATAAGTGGGAATGGTTGTAACACGCTCCCCGTGTCTCCCAGGCCTGTTTGCCCTCCTAATGACCCCATTTGTCTGCAGGTGATGCTGAAAACCCAGTGGTGAACCCGTGCCATGATGGCACACACACATGTGAGGTGACAGCGCGCTGCCGGCCCGGCGTGGGGATGCAGTACACGTGCGAGTGCGCGGCCGGGTACCGCGGGGATGGACGGGGCTGCCGAGGTGAGCAGGGGTGTGTGGGTGGGCGCAGGGGGAGGCTGGTGCACCTCATCCCTCGTGGGACACCAAGGTGGCCACTGCCATTTGGGGTGCTGGGACGTGCCACGGCATCACAGCGCTGTCGGTCCCCGGAGCTCCTGCACCAAGGATATGGGGAATTAGAGTCATAGAATTGTTGAGGTTGGAAAAGACCTCTAAGATCATCAAGTCCAACCATCAGCACAATACCAACATGCCCACTAAACCATGTCCCCACGTGTCACATCTACACGCTTTTAGAACTCCTCCAGGGACACAGATTCCACCACCTCCTCTGCCAGGGCTTCACCACTCTTTCATTAAAGAAGTTTTTTCTTGTATTCAATCTAAACTTCCCCTGGTGCAACCTCAGGCCATTTCCTCTCATCCTTTCACCTCTTACTTGGGAGAAGAGACCAACACCCACCTCACCACAACCTCCTTTCAGGGAGCTGCAGAAAGTGATGAGGTCTCTCCTCAGCCTCTTCTTCTCCAGTCTAAACAGCCCCGGGTCCTTCAGCTGCTCCTCATAACACTTGTTCTCTGTAATTACCTGGGGAAACTGAGGCAGGATGCCTGGGGCACCTGGAGGAGCTCTCCAGGAGCATTGCAGGGATGGAAGAAGCAGCAGATGGGCAGGTTGGGACAGGACATCCCCCAGATCAGGAGCAGTCAGACCCCCAAAATGAGGGTGTCCTACCCCTGTTGGCATGCCTGGTGTCTCCTGCTTCTTCTAGAGGTGGATGAGTGTGCAGAAGGTCTAAGCCAATGCGGCCCCTTCACCACCTGCCTGAACGTGCCAGGAAGTTACCGGTGCGAGTGCCGCAGCGGGTACCGGCCAGCGGAGGACGGGCGGTCGTGCGTGCGTAAGTGCCACCCTCACAGTTCAGGGTCCCCCCACCCTTCTGCCCCACTCGTCCCCTCTCACCCCTCTGTCCCCACAGCACGTGACCCCTGTGAGGACGGGAGCCATCCCTGCGCGCCGGCAGACCGCGCACGCTGCCTGCCCCACGCTGGGGGCCACCCCATCTGCGAGTGCCTCCCCGGCTACAGCGGCGACGGCATCGACTGCGCTGGTACGGGGGAGCGGGAGGGATGCAGGGGTGCCCTGTCCTGGGTGATCTCCGTCTTCCATCTTGTGGGAGGTGTCCCTGCCCATGGAGGGGGGTTGGAACTGGATGGGCTTTGAAGTCCTTTGCCATCCAAACCATTCCATGGTACTATGATTCTATGATTCCATGGGTCCGTGATTCCATGGGTCCATGATTCTATGGATCCATGATTCTGTGATTGCATGGTTCTATGAATCTGTGGATCCATGGTTCTATGATTCCATGCGTTCATGAGTCCATGGTTCCTTGGATCTACAATTCTGTGGTTCCATGGGTCTGTGGATCCATGATTCTATTGATCCATGGTTCTATGATCCTATGATTCTGTGGATCCATGGTTCTATGATTCCATGATTCTATGATCCTGTGGATCCATGGTTCTATACTTCCATGCGTTCATGAGTCCATGGTTCCGTGGCTCCATGGTTCCGTGGCTCCATGGTCCTATGATTCCATGATTCTACGATTCTGTGGATCCATGGTCCTATGATTCCATGATTCTACGATTCTGTGGATCCATGGTCCTATGATTCCATGACTCTACGATTCTGTGGATCCATGGTCCTATGATTCCATGACTCTACGATTCTGTGGATCCATGGTCCTATGATTCCATGACTCCATAATTCTATGGCTCCACGATTCCCTGGTTCTGTGATTCCCCGTGCACAGATGTGGACGAGTGTGCCCACAGCCCGTGTCACCCAGCCGCCTCCTGCTACAACACCCCAGGCTCCTTCTCCTGCCGCTGCCAGCCCGGCTACGAGGGCGATGGCTTCCGGTGCGCGCACGGTAAGGCCGCCCCCCTCACCACGGCGCCACCTCTGCCCGGGGCGGCCGCTCCCATCCTCACCGTGCTGTTGCTTTGGCCCTTCCGGTGGTGGAAGGGAGCTCGCAGCGCCTGACGCCCTGCCAGCACGAGCGGCTGTACCCGCGGGCGGTGCCGCCGGGACCAGTGCCCGTTGGCGGAGGTCACGTGCCCCAGTGTGACGAGGAGGGTCGGTACCGGCCCCTGCAGTGCCACGGCAGCACCGGGTACTGCTGGTGCGTGGATGCTGCGGGACAGGAGATCGCTGGGACGAGGACGGTGCCGGGCAGCACCCCACCGCGCTGCGGGAGCACAGGTCGGTGCCCACCACACAGCGCTTGAGGGGGGATGATGGGAGGTGGGTTGGGTCCTTTGTCATCTCCTTGGTATCCCTGTGGGATCAGCGGGCGCCCAGGACGTGGTGTGTGGGTTGGGTTGGGTTGGGTTGGGTTGGGTGGCAGAGGGTGTGCAACAGGCAGAGCCCTGCCCGTCCTGCATGGCTGGACCACTTTGTCCCTGGCCACCAGCAGTGTGGGGACAATGGGGCTGGGATGAGAATCCTGGAATGGTTTGGGTTGGAAGGGATCTTAAAGATCACCCAGTTCCAAAGAAGATGGGACTCTCTGCCCAACCACCCTGGCCAGGGGCTTTGATGCCATGGCCTGGGTGCAGGGAGCTGCCAAATGGGTGACTGGGCAACATGGAGGGATCTTGGGTCCTTTAGGGTGCCCTGGCCCATGGGCTTATAGTGTCAGTGGCCATTGGGACACCTCAGGTTTCCCAGAGAATTGGTGGCTGCCCCATCCCTGGAGGTGTTCAAGGTCAGGTTGGATGGGGCCTTGAGCCCCCTGATGCAGTGGGAGGTGTCCCTGCCCATGGCAGGGGAGTTGGAACTGGGTGGGCTTTAAGGTCCCTTTCAACACAAATCATTCCATGATTCTATGGTCTTGTAATGGAGGGAAAGCCATGGGATTTTGAGAAGGATGGAGAGGGGCATCCCACCCCCCAAACCCCAAGGAGAGAGGGAAGGAGGTGCTGGCAGAGCCCCACCCAGCACTACAGCATCACTGCAGCCCTGGGTGAAGTGAGGCCAAAACCAGCCACCAGGCGGGTCCAGAGGGGGCTGCGTGGCACCCTCTGAGCCTGGGGTGGGGGTACTTGCCACTGGCAGAGTCCATCCAGCAGCTGACGCCCTGTGAACACGAGTGGCTGTACCCGCGGGCGGTGCCGCCGGGACCGGTGCCCGTTGGTGGAGGTCACGTGCCCCAGTGCGACGAGGAGGGTCGGTACCGGCCCCTGCAGTGCCACGGCAGCACCGGGTACTGCTGGTGCGTGGATGCTGCGGGACAGGAGATCGCTGGGACGAGGACGGTGCCGGGCAGCACCCCACCGCGCTGCGGGAGCACAGGTCAGAGCCCAGGGAGGTGCAGTGCCAACATCCCCCATCAAGGAGAGAGGGATCTGGGGCTCTGACAAAGCCCCTTCCATGGGGAGGGCGATAGTCACCACCTACGTGATGGACACTTAGGGGTTCTGGGAGAGGCTGAGGGCCCTGGGGCTGTTTATCCTGGAGAAGAGGAGGCTGAGGGGAGACCTCATCGCTCTCTGTAGCTCCCTGAGAGGAGGTTGTGCTGAGGTGGGTGTTGGGCCCTTCTCCCAGGCTACAAGGGGTATTGGGGGCACTGTGTTCATTTTTGGGTCCCTCCCTCCAAGAAGGACCTTGAGGGGCTGGAGAGCGTCCAGAGAAGGGAACGGAGCTGGGGAAGGGGCTGGAGAACAGGGGTTGTGGGAGTGGCTGAGGGCCCTGGGGCTGTTTATCCTGGAGAAGAGGAGGCTGAGGGGAGACCTCATCACTCTCTGCAGCTCCCTGAAAGGAGGTTGTGGTCAGGTGGGTGCTGGGCTCTTCTCCCAAGTAACAGGACAAGAGGAAATGGCCTTGAGCTCCACCAGGGGAGGTTTAGATTGGATATTAAGAGAAATGTCCTTACTGATAGAGTGGTGAAGCCCTGGCAGAGGCTCCCCAGGGCAGTGGGGGAGTTTCCATATGTGGAAACATGTTCAAAAAACATGTGGACACGGCACTTGGGGCCATGGTTCAGCAGGCACGGTGGGGTTTAGCTGATGGTTGTCCAACCTTGATGGAGTTCCAACCTTGATGATCCTGTGTTCCTATATAAGTGGGAATGGTTGTTCCCCACTCCCCGTGGGTCCATCGTGGGGGCGATGACTGTGACTCTCCCCATGCCAGAGCCCACGGAGCGGCCCCACACCATGTGCGAGCGCTGGCGGCAGAGCCTGTTGGAACACTACGGAGGCAGCCCCCGCCATGACCAGTACGTGCCGCAGTGCGACACCGAGGGCCACTTCACCCCTCTGCAGTGCCACGGAGACAGTGGGTACTGCTGGTGCGTGGATGAGAGCGGCAGGGAGATCCATGGAACACGCTCGGAGCCCGGCAGCACCCCACCGTGTAAGAGCTCAGCACCCCAAGTATGACCCCTCTGTCTAGAATCATAGAATTGCTGGGTTGGAAAAGACCTTTGAGATCGAGTCCAACTGTCCCTGTCCACTGCTGAACCAGATTCCTGAGCACCTCATAGAATCATAGAATTGCTTGGTCCAGGGAAGGGGTTGTCCCCCTGGACTCAGCACTGGTGAGGCCACACCTTCAATCCTGGGTTCAGTTTTGGGCCCCTCACTCCAAGAAGGACATTGAGGGGCTGGAGAGCATCCAGAGGACAACAGAGCTAGGGAAGAGACTGGAGAACAGGGGTTCTGGGAGCAGCTGAGGGAGCTGGGGCTGTTTATCCTGGATAAGAGGAGGCTGAGGGGAGACCTCATTGCTCTCTGCATCTCCCTGAGAGGAGGTTGTGGTGAGGTGGGGGTTGGTCTCTTCTCCCAGGTGACAGGGGATGGGATGAGAGGAAATGGCCTCAAGTTGTGCCAGGGCAGGGTCAGATTGGACATCAGGAGAAGTCTCCTCACTGAAAGGTTTCTCAGGCCCTGGCAGAGGCTGCCCAGGGAGGTGGTGGAGTCACCATCCCTGGAGGGGTTTGAAAGATGGGCAGATGAGGTGCTTAGAGATCTGGTTTAATAGTGGACAGGGATGGTTGGACTTGATGATCTCAAAGGTCTTCTCTAACCAAGCAATTCTATGATTCTACGATGCCTGGCACTGCATCCTTCTCTGGAGCCAAAGGGCTGATGCTCCCTGACCCATCTCTCTCTCTCTCTGTCCTCCATCCTGTTCATGTGCCAGGTCTCCCCAGCGTTGCACCGCCCATCGTCCGGCCCTCGCCCCGGCCCGACGTGTCCCCACCGGCCGCGGGCACCTTCCTGCTCTACGCTCAGGGACAACAAATCGGGTACCTCCCGCTCAACGGCACGCGGCTGCAGAAGGAGGCGGCCAAGACCCTGCTCTCCCTGCATGTAGAGTATCTCCAGTGTTTTGGGATGGGCTGCAGGAGCACCAGAGGGTGGTGGGGACAAGCTGGTGCCGTGGCTCCAGGTTTTGCACCTTCTGGTGGTTTGAGAGTTCAACACTAGAAGACTGATGTTGGTTTGGAGATGTTGGCTGTGCTGGCTGCCTCGGTGGCCCCACCTTGAGTACTGGGTGCAGTTTTGGGCACCGCAGTGTAAAAAAGGATCTAAAGCTACTGGAGAGTGTCCAGAGGAGGGCACAGAGTTGGTGAAGAGTTTAAGAGGGGAAGTTGTATGAGGAGCAGCTGAAGTCACTTGGTCTGTTCAGCTGGAGAAGAGGAGCCTGAGAGGGGATCTCAGAGCTGGTTGTGCCTTCTCCCAAGGGAGGGAGGGGAAAGAGGGGCTGAGCTCTGCTCTCTGGTGCCCTGGGACAGGACTGGAGGGAATGGCAGGAAGATGTGCCAGGGCAGGGGAGATTGGCCATTGGGAAGAGGTTCTTTCTTCCCCCAGCGGGTGGTGGAGCACTGGAACAGCTCCCCAGGGAAGCAGTCACAGCCTGACATTATTCCAGAAGCATTTGGCCAATGCCCTCAGACACACGGTGTGAATGTTGGGAGTGTCCTGTGCAGGGACAGGAGTTGCACTCGATCCTTGTGGGTCCCTTCCAACCCAGGTCACTCTGTGGCACTGAGCTGAGCCCCAGCAGAGGGACAGGGCTGCCAGCAAAGGGAAGGAGCTTGCAGAGCACCTCGGCCATCAGTCACAGACCCCACACTGCACATCTACTGCCAACTTGCCTTTTCCCTTCCTTGGACTCCTCCTGGAGCGTGGCCATGCGCAGCTCCAGCCAGGCCAGAGAGGAATGCTAAAAGCTGGGCCATGACCCTCCCTGCACGCCGGGGAACTGGAACACCTTGCCAAGTGTTCCCTTTCCCCATCCTGAAGGTCATTCCTTGGGCTGGCTTTGCTGTTGGAGTGGTCTCGCCTTGAGCCGAAGGACCCATCTGGATGTGGGTGTGCGCCTGCGGCAGCTGGGCTGAGAGCTTCTGCTGCAGGGGTCAGCCAGGGGTGTGCAGGAGGGGCCCGTGGGTGTTGGGTTTTCCCAGGGAATCAGAAAATCATGGAATGGTTTGGGTTGGAAGGGACCTTCAAGCCCATCCAGTCCCAACCCCAGGAACTCCTTTCACTGGATCAGGGGGCTCAGAGGCCCATCCGACCTGGCCTTGAACACCTCCAGGGATGGGGCAGCCACCACTGCTCTGGGCAACCTGGGCCAGGGCCTCCCCACCCTCACAGGAAAACATTTCTTCCTCAGATCTCATCTCAGTCTCAAGTGGAAAAGGGATCTGAGCATCATTCCCCGTTGGTGCATCTGGCAGAGTGCCCGTGGTAGCTCCCAGTGCTGGCTGTTGGGATAAGGGTGCTCATTGAGTCTCTTGGCTGTGGCCCAGGTTGGATTTCACCCTGTCTCCTTCCCTCAACCCTTGCAGGGCTCCATCGTGGTGGGGATTGACTATGACTGCCGGGAGAAGATGATCTATTGGACCGATGTGGCCGGGCGGACCATAAGCAGGGCGAGTCTGGAGCCAGGTGCTGAGCCGGAGACCGTTATCAACTCAGGTGTGCTCCCATCTCTGGTGACATCTGCCCAAAGCCACATCAGTGGGTCCAGCCCAGTTTGTCCACCCATCCTGCTTTGAGGTCTTCCATCAGTGCTCCCATCCCTCGGTTGGGGGTCAGGGCACTGTAACGGGGCCAGGAAAAGCACGTCCCCAGCCACTGAGCGTGTCCATCCCTCTGGCAGGACTCATCAGCCCCGAGGGGCTGGCAGTGGACCACCTGCGCAGGGCCATGTTCTGGACAGACAGCGGCCTGGATAAGATCGAAAGAGCCCGCCTGGACGGCTCCGAGCGGCGGGTGCTCTTCGACACCGACCTCGTCAACCCCCGGGCCATCGCGGTGGATCCCGTCCGAGGGTGAGCAGCAGCATTCCCAGAGGGATTTGCATCCAGAGCTTTGCAAGGTGCAAGAGGCAGACACGTGCGGTGGTGCCAAGGCCGCATCCTGACCCTGGGAGCAGCTCTCCTGCATTGCACACCCCGTAGGAGGGCTTGGCTCCGTTCCCTGCCTCCCTTTTTGTTTAATAATTGAGGATTTGGCTAAATCAGCTGTTTCAGTGTCAGGATGGACATGGTTTTTAAAAGCTTTGAAACACGCCTGGCGTTTGAAAACACAAGCTGTGCCTCTAGGGTGCTGTTGCGATACAAAATGTGCTGCTCCTCAGGCTCGCCCTCGTCTCGGAGCTGCAGTTTGGGCTGTAAACACGATTGACATCATTCTGGGTTTCTTTAAAAGACTTTTTTTTTCTTTTCCAATCACATAAAGGGTTTATTTCAGGCACTGTTAAAGGGGAAAACCAGGCTTCTCTTCTGATAAGAACAAGAAATGAAGAGAAAGCCAATCAGAGAATCACAGAATGGTTTGGGTTGGAAGGGACCTCAAAGCCCATCCAGTTCCAACCCCCCTGCCATGGGCAGGGACACCTCCCACTGGATCAGGGGCTCAAAGCCTCATCCGGCCCAGCCTTGAACACCTCCAGGGATGGGGCAGCCACAGCTTCTCTGGACAACCTGGGCCAGAGCCTCCCCACCCTCAGCATGAAGAATTTCTTCCTAATGTCCAGTCTAAATCTTCCCCTTCCCATTTAAAGCCGTTCCCCTCATCCTGTCTCTCCACACCCTTGCAAAAAGTCCCTCCCCAGCTTTCCTGGAGCCCCTTTCAGTCCTGGGAGGCTGCTCTGAGGTCTCCCCAGAGCCTTCTCTTCTCCAGGCTGAACAACCCCAACTCTCTCAGCCTGTCCTCATAGCAGAGGTGATCCAGAGGTGTGCCTCTTACCACTCTTACTCATCTCCCACCACTCCTCACTGCCTCGTGTCCTGTTTGTTCATGGTGTAATTATTTCCCAAGGAACCTTTACTGGACAGACTGGAATCGGGAAGCACCCAAAATTGAAACTTCGACTGTTAACGGAGCCAACAGGAGGGTCCTGGTGAATAAGGACATTGGGTTGCCCAATGGCCTGACCTTTGACCCCTTCTCCAAGCTGCTCTGTTGGGCAGATGCAGGTAACTTCATCATTAAACTTAATTATTCTATGAACTTCACCAAGGATGGATCAGGCTCCAACAGGCTAAGCCTTGAGGGGAAACCCAGCTGTATTTGTCTTTAGCCCATCACTACCTGCCAATCCTCTTCCACTGTCCTGTCCCAAAAGACTCGGTGTGATGGGCTTGGAGGACTTGCAGCGCGAGTCGCTTCTACATCCTTAGGATGAGAAGCTGTCTCAAAAATTACTGAAGGGAAAGAACACGTTTGGTGGGGTTTTCTTGCCATCCAGTAACTTTCTTGTGTTTGAAAAGGAACGAAGCACCTGGAGTGCACATTCCCCGACGGCACGGGCCGACGCGTCATCCAGAACAACCTCAACTACCCCTTCAGCATCATCAGTTACGCCGATCACTTCTACCACACGGATTGGAGACGGTAAGGGAGGAAAACCCACTTCCTCCCACGGGTGGGAGCGCTGAGCTCCCAGTTCCTAGGGCTCTGGCTCCCCAAAGCAGCTGGGAACCAGGCTCTGCAGTCGAGCTAGGGAGCAGCCTGGAGCAGCTTTGAGCCAGAGAGGGGGAAAACAACCACTGTTCCCAGCCTGCTTCCAAGTCCTGGCACCTCCCCAGAGCAGTCCTGCAGTGCCACGTTCTGCAGCGCTCACTCGTAAATCTCAGTGGAGGACAGTTGTGAAGGAACAACCTCAACTTCCTGGGAAGGACAGAAAGAGTAGTTGGGGTGGGTTTTTTTTAAATAAAACTTGGCCCGAGTTCCTGGATTGAGATTAAGTCAAAGAGAAATCCTGTCCTCAGCCTTTCCCTCTGCCCCCCGAGGCCCTCAGCATCGGGAAGTCGCCTCTCTTCCCACTCCAGCTGGAACCTCTCAAATCTTAGCAGACTACAACAAACCCTTAAGTGCTTGCCACGCTCGGAGGAGGCTCTCAGGAGATAATCTCTTCTTGGAAGGCTGTCTCTGGGACTCTGCCTCACCAAAAACAAATGCACTGAATGAGCTGGACAGGGCAAACTTCTTCCTGCAGGTGTTCAGACCAATCATTTTAGCCACCTCTGTTCTTAAATAGATGTGGGGGGGGATAAAAACACATTGCATAGGTGAGTAAAGCACTTCTCTCCCTTTTCTCACCAGGGATGGAGTGATAGCTGTCAATAAAGACACCGGCTCCTTCACCGATGAGTATCTTCCAGAGCAGCGATCGCATCTCTATGGAATAACTGTGGTTTATCCCTACTGCCCTGGAGGTAAAGCACCACAAAACCATGGAATCCTATAATCACAGAATGGTTTGGGTTGGAAGGGAACTTAAAGCCCATCCAGTCCCCTTGCAGTGAGCAGGGACACCTTCAACTCGATCCGGTTGCTCAGAGCCCCATCCAACCTGACCCTGAAATGTTTCCAGGGATGGGGCATTCGCTGCCTCCCTGGCAGTTCCCTCTCCCCGAGTGTCTGACAGCACTCAAATGCTTGATGTGCTAATGATGATACCCATTTCTCTCCACAGCAAGGAAATAGTAATTGCTATTTCAAGAAACAACAATCTTCACACCCAAGAGAACTTCAGACCCAGGAAACTGTCACTGCATACAACAAAGAGGGGAAAGTCCTCAACCAAGGCCAATGAAGTGACCTACTCACCTGCAAAAATTACCAAATATTTTATGAAGTTATACCTCAAGTCTCTACTACTGTATTTTTTTAAAGTGAAAAACATTGCTATATTACAAAAAAAGAATGGCCCTGTGAATCGTAGGCCATTACTCTCAACTCTTGCTTATGCAAGCAAATTTAAAACGTAGCTTTCTTATTCAAATGATTTATTTTATTGGAAGGAGAATGGATTAATTTTTTTAATAGTTTCAACAATCTGACCAATGGGTCCTTTTATTAAAAAACAAGTGCCTATGGGGAGCTTTGGATGCAGTATCTTGCTGGGTCTAAGTGATGTCCAGCTCTGAAGACAGAGACTGTGTGTGCTCCAGCAGTGTGCAGAGCAGTGATGGGATATCAGCAAAGGCATTGACATCTTTCCAGGAGACAATTCCCTATTTTCACCACTGCCTCAATGCATGTCTTTTAGTATTTATATTAGAAGAATATGCTAGACTTGATCTGTTTGTGCGTGTTGGTTCTTCCAAGTGCCTTCTTCATAGACCTACCCACTGTAGACCAATACGTGTTCAGAAATACCAGTTATGTTGTAATGTTTCACTCTTTTTCTAGGTTACTTCAATTATTGAATAAAATGGTTTTCAGTTTCCCTGTGGGTTTAGTTTTTAAGTGTGGCAGTTGTAGGGTAGGACGTGGAGAAGCAGCAAACAAGGCAGGGGTTGAGCTGATTATAAGGCAGGACCTCAGCAAGAGAGGAATCCAAGAGCTTTTACGCAACACTCCTTTCTCAACACAAAGCCAAACACAATGAAAAAGTCACGTTTGCCAGCTCAGACAAATTGTTCTGATTAGCTCTATTTTCCCCAGCTTCATTTATTTTAAAGAAAAATGATAATTCATTAGGAATCAGAATTCCAACTCCTGTTTTCTTTCAAAACAGTAAAATAATACCATTTCAAACTGCATGCCAGAGTTGTTTTACCGAGTTCCTAATCGTACTAACTAAGAGATGAAAAGCTTTGATCTGCTCATCTCCCCACTTTGCCCAGTCTGTGGTCAGTCTTGGGATCAGCAATGATGGCCTGAACTGCTACAATGGCTTCGTTGATTTTTGTCTGCAGCTCTCGGAGCTCCTCTATGTGCAGCAGTCGGAGAATCTGGGCAGCTTCGTTGATAACAGCATCTGGGCGAGGCGCGGAAAAAGAAGTCACGTCAAGCATTCTCATCTGATGGGAAGGTCTTCAAGAAAAGCTTAATCTAAGTTAATGCTCTGCTTGTGGATTACATGCTGGAATAAGGACTAACCTTCCCTGCTGCTAGAGAGGGACGGGGCGCTCTGGAACACCACAATCTGCAGCCGAGTTGGGTCAGTCTGAAGCATTCCAAGTATTTATTTAGGTGTGCACGGGGCAAGAGTGAAGCCAGAGAAGCAGAGTCCTGGGTCATCTGGCTGTTCCTCACAAAAGAACCTCTCAGGTCAC
This sequence comes from Dromococcyx pavoninus, assembly GCA_033558185.1. Classification (NCBI taxonomy): domain Eukaryota; kingdom Metazoa; phylum Chordata; class Aves; order Cuculiformes; family Neomorphidae; genus Dromococcyx; species Dromococcyx pavoninus. The sequence goes on along the minus strand of JAUMJL010002434.1, from coordinate 15,059 downwards.
ACCAACTCGCTGCTTCCAATGAGATTTTAGGTAAGTTAGGGAACTAAAACCCACGGAAGTGGCACAGAGGGCCTCTGCTGGCAGGAGCCAGACTTACAGGAACGAGATGCATTCCTTCTGCTTGCAAAGATGGCTGCCATTAAATGCTGTTATTTAAACATTGCTCTGAAACAACATATTCCACAGCAAAGATTTATGCTCTTCTGTTCCAAAACAAAATGCTGGGGAGTGCTCATAAATAACAAGCTGGGAAGGAGCAATTCTTTTCTCTACGAGCTTTCTTACTGTCTGATTTTGACAGTAATACACTTTGTCAAAGGCAAACATCCCTATTTAAGAGTAACATTAAGAGAACTGCTTACCTCCTGTGTCAAAACCAAGAATGTGCTTTTCTAAAGCAACGGGCAAACCCTGTAAAAAAGAAAAAAGCACGTTAAATTTAATTAGAAATGTCATTTTGTATGTTTGGGAAACAAAACCAAGTACTACAGCAGATAACTCTGGAGAGAGGACACTTGAGTTTCTGCCTAGGCATGTGTAACAACTCCAAAAAGCCATCACGCTCGATTACACGAGTGCCTTTGTGCCCTGAAACATCAAACCCCACAGCAGTAATAAAGAAAAATTCTTGTGCTTAATAATCCCTTCTTGCCAAGTGAGCCCCACTGCATACACACTGCCCACATTCAATCCTTAAAAGGCTAACACAGCACTGCAAGAGCACACCCAACCCAGCAGCATCGCTACCCAGGCAAACAAAAAGCATGCACAAGTGAGGCTTTCTTAGGAGCCTTTAAACAGCTGCCAGCTCGCAAAGCACTGCCTGATCTCAAGAGTTGTAAAAGTTCTCTGTAATCAAGTGAATTTCACTGAACTTGCAACCTCTGCCAGCATCCCTAGAATCATTTTTTTTTGAGTGTTAAGCTTAGGAATAGAGATAAACATTCAATTTTCTAAACACTTGGTTTATTAGGACAGTGCAAGGAAGTTTTATTAGTGATCATTATACGCCTCGTTCTCTTTTCTTTACCCTTGTCAGCTGTGGAGGAGCCACAATCACTCACAGTGGTTTAACAAGCACATAAAATTAAACACTGCAAATGTTAGAACTTGTTTTTACTACCTCTATAACTTTCCTCAACCTTTGCCTTGCATGACTAAAACATTTGAGTCCAATACCATGAATTTCTTCAGTGATGTGGTTGTAAACCTTTCAAACAGGGAGGATTTAGGGGCTGGTGAACAAGCATTTTGAGAGGTGGCTGAGGGCCCTGGGGCTGTTTATCCTGGAGAAGAGGAGGCTGAGGGGAGACCTCATCACTCTCTGCAGCTCCCTGAGAGGAGGTTGTGGTGAGGTGGGTGCTGGGCTCTTCTGCCCAGTAACAAGTGATGGGACGAGAGATGAGCCTCAAGTTGCACCAGGGGAGGTTTGGATTGGATAGCAGGAAAATTTCTTTACTGACAGAGTGGTGAAGCCCTGGCAGAGGCTGCCCAGGGCAAACATGTAAACATGGCACTTCAGGACATGGTTTAGTAGGCACAGTGGGGTTGGGCCAATGGTCAGACAGGATGATCTTAGAGCTCTTTTCCAACCTTAATGATTCTATGGCTCTAGGGGTGTTTCTTATGCTTGATCCTACCTAGGATAGACTCACCAGGCAAGGACAGCTTACAAGTCTGTTGGTATAAACCTGACTTCTGCCTAGGCACTGTGTACATGCAATTTCCAGCCATTTAAAATACAATCTAAAAAAATAAGCGTCACGTCTTATCTTGAAAACTGCCCTTGACAGCACAACAAGATTAAATCTCATTTAATTTGGTACATTTAAACCCCAAGCACAGCCGTATCAGTTTCCTCAGCACAGCCCACATATACATCCTTCAGTCAGAGAACATTTCTGTGTCTGTTTTATCTTCTCCCTGCTCGATATTGCCAAGAATGCACCTCAGGTTATTCTGTATGGGCAATTATCTGCCATGAAGCAGTCAAATATTCATAAGCCTTGACCCTGGGAACAGATTTATATATAAAGTGTCACCAGCTGGTATTTTGGCTGATAACAAACCAGCCAAAATCAGGAGCAGAGGCTTATTTTACCCTTTCTGTCCTGCAACCCAGCCATCCCCTCTGCTTCTAAGATATTTTTGTCATTCATCTGGTATAGTGCTGCTGGCACAGAGAAAGCTGCTTTCCTACTGCCAACCCTTGCCTTTTCTCCACCTTACTTGAAATGTAGCATTCCTAACGAGACAACACTCCCAGTGACACAGATCACACTCAGTGACAGTTCAATCTCAGACCCAACCTTGCTTTAAGGACCTATTGAATCGGAACAATTATTCATCATGAAAAAAATCCACAGCAGCTACTTCTGCCAAACTCAGAAAATCCCATTTTCATCCCTACAAGTCAGCTGTGCAGCAACACAAACAACTACAGGCAGCTTTTTAGTAACATTGGTTATAGAACCTGAAATGACTACAGCAGCCTCAGCTACTTTCATGTTTTCCTGCTCTTTTAATGGTTTTATGGATACAAAAAGCCAAAGCTTGGTTCTCAGTTCCAACACTTCTGGCAATCACTGCAGTGAAACCCAGAGCACTTGCAGTCACCACTTAGCAAACACCAGAACACATGTTATGATAATAAATAAAGCAGGACTGCTCTGAGCAGCTGCCAGAGAAGATGAAGGGACTTGCACACTTTGAGCAGATCCAGGTGCTTTAGCAGGGATAATTCTAAACATCCACCTGCAGGGCAGGGCAGGCTGCCTCCCCAGGCTGCACGGAGACCCCCTGCCAGCAGCTGCAGCACCAAATGCCAGAGAGAGGAGCTGGAGAACTGGGACATTTAAGAAATGACAATCTGAAAAACCACAGCCATCCCCAGGAACATCTTACAAACACGCTGTGTGGGGTTAGAAAACAACTCTGCAACACCTGAGGCTTGAGTGCAGGAGTTTCCTTCATCACTTCTCTTTTTGGGGAAGGGGGAGGAAGGAGTTGGACATCCAACATCCCATTCCTTAAACACATAAAATAAGCAAAACACTCCGTAGAAGGAATGTTTCAACCTGTTTATGCAGTCAGTGCTGCTGATTCCAAGGAAAAGCCAGGTCATACATTTCTTCTCACACTGCAGGCCTGCTGCACTGTCAGTGAGGACAATCCTCTACCAAACACAGAATGCCAGGTTGGAAGGGACTTCAAGGATCATCTGGTCCAACCTTTTTAGGTGATCTACAGTTGAAATGAGATGGCCCAGGACCCTGGCAAGCTGAGCCTTAAAAGTGTCCAGTGCAGAGGAATCCACTGCTTCCCTGGGGAGATTATTCCAACGTTTAACTGTTCTCATGGGGAAAAATTTCCTCCTGGAATCCAGTCAGAATCTCCCCAGGAGCAACTCATACCCATCACCCCTTGTCTTTTCCATGTGACTCCTCATAAAAAGGCAGTCTCCATCCTCTTGGCACACACCCTCCATGCACTGGTTCACGGCAATAAGGTCTCCCCTAAGCTTTCTCCTCTCAAGGTTGAACAAATCCAGGTCTCTCAGCCTTCGTAAGGAAGGTTTCCCAGTGCTCTGATCCTCTGGGTGGCCCCTCTCCAGCCTGGCCACATCTTTTTTTATATAACAGCGACCAAAACTGGGTGCAGGAGCCCAGGTTTGGCCCAACAAGCACACAAAGACAGCAGAACAGCTCTTTATGTGATGTATCATCCAGGTACACATATTTGTATTCAACCAAAAGAAAAAGAGCGTTGTATATTCTCCACGACCCTCTGGGTCTTTTACAGTCAAGATGGCAAAGATAAAGCAAGTTTCCACTGCTCTAAGTGAAGTATTTAAAGAGAACTGGTTTTGATGGCCATGGCAGATGTTTACACCCACACCCCTTCACTCAACAGGGAACAATTAACCCCAGAGTGGTGCTGTGTATATACACACCTCCTTGGACTGACTGGCCTTCGCTATGGCGTCCTGGGTCAGGCGCTCCTGAACCAAAATGCGAATTGCCTAGGAAAAACAGTTGAAGAAGAGTAATTAATTGATGTCTTGATGCATTTCTCAGCAATCTTATAAACTGGTGTAACCTCAAACACACAGTTCTGTCAAAAGACTTACTGGAAAACTCTTTCAAATCTTAAGCAGTGTCGCCAGGGCTCAGTACTGAGGCCAGTTCTTGTTATTCATCAATGATGTGGATGAGGGAATCAAGTGCACCCTCAGTGAGTCTGCAGATTATACTAAGTTGGGTGGGAGCATCCATCTGCTTGAGGGCAGGAAGGCTCTACAGAGGGATCTGGACAGGCTGGATGCATGGGCCAAGGCCAATTGCATAAGGTTCAACAAGGCCAAGGACCGGGTCTTGCACTTGGGCCACAACAACCGCATGCAGCGCTACAGGCTTGGAGAGGAGTGCCTGGAGGAGAAGGATCTAGGGGTATTTGACTGCTAATCAGCTGAACATGACTCCAGGAGTGGCCCAGGGGGCCAAGAAGGCCAACAGCATCCTGGCCTGTGTCAGGAATAGTGTGACTTCAGGAGCAGGAAAGTCATTGTGCCAATGTACTCAGTGCTGCTGAGGCTGCACCTCGAATGCTGGGTTCAGTTTTGGGCTCCTCAGCCCAAGAAGGACCTTGAGGGGCTGGAGAACAGGGAAGGGAACGAAGATAGGGAAGGGTCTGGAGAACAGGGGTTCTGGGAGCAGCTGAGGGAGCTGGGACTGTTTAGCCTGGAGGAGAGGAGGCTGAGGGGAGACCTCATTGCTCTCTTCAGCTCCCTGAAATGACGTTGTGGTGAGGTGGGAGGTGGGGGTTGGCCTCTTTTCCCTGATAGCAAGTGACAGGACAAGGGGAAGTGGCCTCAATATGCAGGGGAGACTTAGCTTGGACATTAGGAGGAATTTCTCTACTGAAAGGGTTCTCAGGCCCTGGCAGAGGCTGCCCAGGGAGGTGGCTGAGTTGCCACCCCTGGAGGTGTTTAAAAGCCAAGCAGATGTCAAGGGGATGTGGTCTAGTGGCAGACTCAGCAGGGCTGGCTGGATGGTTGGACTCGATCTTGAAGGTCTTTTCCAACCAAAATCATTCTATGATTTTGTGTAACCTTTCCAAACATCACTGCTGTCCGCGAGCAGCCTCCTACACAGATGAAGTCCCTATGGGAAGCAGCGTAACCAGAAGAGACAAGGACATTACACCAGTAATTTCAGCCACTGCTGGGCCAAAAACTGTGGAAGAGTCAAGAAAGCTTGCAATTTCCACAAGCTGATTGTGATTCCAAAGCAGCAGCACCATTGTGATCTTTCTGGGATCTAACATCTTCAGTGGTGCAACAACACAGCCTCTTCAGGAAGGAAATACCATCATCAGCATCTTTTAGTAGGGACCAAACCATCCTCCACATGCAGAGAAACCTGGAGCAAATCAGCACCCGGGCTTTAAATGGACTGAGAGCAGAAAGGGATTATTTTTAGGCACAGGAACATGAACAGCCTTGATTTTAACAATCCTGCTGCTCATCTGTTTTCACTGGCTCCAGCACACAGCCTGAAATCATATCAGAGCTATGAGTTACTGATACCTACAGCTGCAAATGCCTCTAAAAATAACAGAAGGAATACCAAAGCAGGCAGATTTCCACCAGAAAGAACTGGATCTGTCAAACACATTCCTCAGACATTCCCTGATGAGCAGCCAAATGTGACAGCAGCAGCCTTACTGCTTCAACTTCTCCCTGAACACTTCTCCTGGGTTTGGTGTGACTAAAAGTTGAAATGATACTAGAAAGTTACTGTTGAACACTTCTAGAATCTTTAAAGGGAGCAGCCTGGACAAAAGAGTGATTTCACGACAAGTTTGAATTCCAGCAGTGAAATCAGACCCTGTGTAAGGGAATTCTGAGTGCTTTTTACATTAGGAAAAATATATCAGTGTTACACAGATGCCTTCAACCTGCCAAATTTCAATTATCATATCATAGAATGGTTTGGTTGGAAAAGACCTTTGAGACCATCAAGTCTGTCCACAGCTGTCCGCTAACTAAACCAAATCCCTGGGCACCTCATCAACTTAAACCACTGTGCCAGGGGAGGTTTAGTTTGGACATCAGGAAATATTTGTTCCCTGAAAGGGTTCTCAGGCCCTGGCAGAGGCTGCCCAGGATGTCCAGGATCCCTGGATGTGTTTAAAAGATGGGCAGATGAGGTGCTCAGGGATCTGGTTTAGTAGTGAACAGGGATGGTTGGACTCTTACCTCAAAGTTCTTTTCCAACTGAAGAATTCCATGATATACAAAGTCCTCCACTGCTCTTCAAAGACTGGTTAAGAGTTCAAAAGCTACTTAGGGAAGGCAAAGCAGGATACCACATGGGAGAGAATGAGGGAGTGGTTGATAGGACAACTGCAGGCTGTTAATTCCTTAGGAGACCAGGCTCCTGTGACAATACCATTTCAGTAGACCTGTTCCTAGACCTACACACAGTACAGAAACTGCAATACCCACAGTGGTTTAGTTTCTCCAAAACAAATATAGGAAATATCACAGCTTCTGTAATCATGGACATCATCCCTTGTCTGGCACCAAAAACTTTTTGCTAAAAACCCCAATATTTCCATAACATGACACGATGAAGCAGGAACTCAGGATTGCTGCAGGCTCAGTCCCTAATGAATACAGTACAAATCCAATCCCAAAATTATAGGTAACTGTGGAGTTCCACCTCAAAGTCACAAATTCTAAAGTCATAAAAAAGATGCTTTAGGAAATTAATTACCCTATATGCTACATTTAAAAGTCATGATTAGTTTTAAGGACTAAATCAAACTGACTTCAGTAATGACAAAGAGTAAACTGTTCACAGGACCAAAAAGAGGAGGAGGCAGCTTTTAACTATGGCTCTTCCCAAGGCTTTTTGTTTTAAAATATCCTTTGCACCGCTCAGTCACCACATTTTCAAGTTTCTCTTAATTTCTAGTACTGGAATTACAGAATGGTTAGAGTTGGAAGGGACCTCAAAGCTCATCCAGTTCCAAACCTCCAGCCGTGAGCAGGGACACCACCCACTGGATCAGGGGGATCAAAGCCTCCTCTAACCTGGCCTTGAACACCTCCAGGGATGGGGCAGCCACCACTGCTCTGGACAACCTGGGCCAGGGCCTCCCCATCCTCACAGGAAAACATTTCTTCCTAAGATCTCATCTCAATCTCCCCTCTTTCAGCTTAAAACCATTCCCCCTCGTCCCATTCCTGCACTGCCTGATCAAGAGCCCCTCCCCAGCTTTCCTGGAGCCCCTTTCAGTCCTGGGAGGCTGCACCAAGGTCTCCCCAGAGCCTTCTCTTCTCCAGGCTGAACAACCCCAACTCTCTCAGCCTGTCCTCATAGCAGAGGGGCTCCAGCCCTCGGATCATCTTCGTGGCCTCCTCTGGACCCATTCCAACAGTCCAATACCCTTCTAATGTTGGGAATTCCAGAATTGGACAACTTTCTGCTTCAAGCGTGTTCTTCCGTACTTCTGAGGATCATTAAAAACATGTAAACCAGTACTTCAGCTATCCTAGAGCACTTCAAATGTGGAACAATGGTTCCCAGGGCTGGAACAACAGAAACTCAGCTACAACTGAACTGTTTACCAGGATAATTATACCTGCATTAATTTCCATGATTTATATTCTGTGTCCTTACCTGCTTGAAAAGGCACAAAGGATGAGTTTTACTATTTGTGCCTTAAAAGTCATAATTATCAGTAACTCTGCACAAACAGACAGTCCTTGTGGAAAAGAGGAAGAAAAGAGCTCTGAAAACAGTGAAACTCACCTTAAGCATTACCAGGTAGTCATCATGCCGCTGAATTTGAAGCAGATTAGCTAAAGCCATCACTCCAGCCTTGAAATCAGGATTATTCACTGTAAAAATAACATCCTCATTAAATACATACGCAAGTCTAACTGTTTCCAACTCACAAAACTGGCTCCCTTTTCTGCCCCAAAGCAGGGGCAAAGCCATGGATAGAGAGCACTGAGGAACCACTGGGTCTGGCCACAAAGTGATTGCAGGCTTTGGAATCAGGTTGCAGGACACCATCCAAGGACAAACAGCATTGTTTTCAACATTGCATGTGTCCCACTGCACAGGAAACCTGCACAAAATCTTTGAAAACAAAGGTATTCTCTTTTCTAAATCTCTGTATCACTGCAGAGCAGAACTGTGCCTGCTGGGTGAGAACAGGACCAATTCCCAGCTGCCTTTTTGTAGGAGCACTGAGAGAAGATCTGAGTGGTTTAGGGCTAATTTTAGTAGCTATTTTCCATCATTTCCATTTATTGTGAATGTGCCTAGCAGTCAAAAAAACCCAAGATTATGAGAAGTATAATTGGGAAAGACAGAGCCAACATTCCACCCCTGGAAGCGTTCGAGGCCAGGCTGGATGGGGCTTTGATCCCCCTGATCCAGTGGGAGGTGTCCCTGGAACTGGATGGGCTTTGAGGTCCCTTCCAGCCTAAACCATTCTATGATTCTATGAACACACAACACGTGACAGCACTGAAGTAAACAATCTGCCATCAAGCTTCCTTAGATCTTTAAGATATTATAGAACAACAGAACAGTTTGGGTTGGAAGGGGCTTGAAAACCCATCCAGTTCCAACCCCTTGCCACGGGCAGGGACACCTCCCACTGGATCAGGGGGATCAAAGCCCCATTTAACCTGGTCTTCAACACCCTCCCAGCTTATTCCTGTCTGATCAAGTCTCTGGGCACCTCATTCTGCTGGGAAAGGTTCTCCTCTCTGCCCTTTCCTTTCCCCAACAGAAAAAGCTCTGCATCAGCACCCACACAGACACCTGGGATTCACACAAAGCAATTCCTTTTCCCTTTAGTAGGAATGCAGGCAAAGTACAAACAACTCAAAGCAACTCTCAAAACACAGTTCACAAACAGGAGGTTTCAGCCAGCAGTAAAAGAATACATGAACTCTGCATTCCTAAAGCTTAAAGTGGGACTTGAAAAAGTTGTGTATCTCACAATATTCTAACAAAACAGGCCATGGAACACATCCACACCTGATGCACCTGCACAGTTGGCTGCTGTACACTTACCATCCAAGTTAATCAGTGGTTCTGCATTTTTTGCCATATTGTCAGTGTTTTTAGCACCATCAGGGGTAGAATCCTTATACTTGTCAGCTGTTAAATTAAGAAGCAGACATAAATACCGTTAGAACCAACAACAAAATGTTTACAGCCATGTTGTAGTTTGCAAAAGCTGTATTTTTGGGGTGTGGTAACTGTCCAAGAACCTTCTGGGCTTATATGGTGACATTCTGGAGCTCCCCAAAGGTTGCTGTTGTAGTGAGCTCCCCTAACAGCTCCTGTCTGCAGAGGTGATGTGCTATCCCAGAGCAGCAGCAGAGCTTACTCCACACTTGTGCAGGGAATTACATTCTTGATTAAGGCTCTTCCCACGTTCTTCATCCCAGAAGGCAGAACAAGCTGCACCTTACAGCTCTGCTGCTTTTAAAATCCAGGAGTTGAGCCAGCACTGGCTCCCTGCTTCAATCAGCAGAGCTCAAGAACTACAGATTGACTTTGGTTATGATCAGTAAGTAAAATGCTTCCAGTGAAAGTTTTGATTTATAGGCTGCAGTGTTTATTTAAAACCCACCTAGGGGTTTTCTAAGCCTTTTGAGAATGAGATGTCCTGGCTCCTCCACCTTCATGTATCCCCAAATCATAGGCAGTTCATCTTCCCCACCATGAAGGACTGAGAATCAGCTCCACAGGTAGCAAGTATTTATATCCTGTCCCTGTCTTGGGCAGAGCCCTGACCCACAGGAATTAAAAGTAATAGAAAAGAGTTCTTTGGGTATTATGATGTTTGCTACCAGTAATTACATTTGTATCTGCACTCTTGCTATAAGGAAATGAAACTGCTGCTGACTGTTGAGATTTAACTCAGCTTCTCCATGACCTTGCCCTAGTTCCCAAGGGTTCCACATCTACTCCCTGTGAAACAAGGGTCTAAGAATAACTCATTCCAATAAACGTAGTACTAAAGAAAATGCATTTAATAAGCTTTAGAGTAAGTTCTCATAGAGGCAATCCCACAGGGAGAAGGGTATAAATATATACAATGGGTTTTGCTGTATCCAGAAATAAATGCAAGTGTGCTGCTGTGCTGTCACACAGGAGCTGAGCTGAACAGAATCAGCTCACATCTGAACATCGTGCAAAATTAAGCAGATGATGTTGCATTTAAGAAACAAAACAATGCAGACTTTTGACATGGTCTTAATTTGACAAATAGTTCATAAAATTGAGTAGAAACCCATGTTTCACTACTGCTTTGAAGTATTAAATGAATTTACTCCTACCATTATCTCCATACTCCAGCCTAACTGCTAAGCCAAGAAGCCAGTCCACTGTTTCTTGTCGTTCTTGTATCTTGAAAGGACAGTTTACATCCTTCATATACTGTGGAGTAAAGAGAGGAGAAAGCAAATGGATGTTACTGACCTGAAGGAATTAGCTTGGAGCACAAAACTGGTTTGTAAACAGTTACCTAAAAACCTTACAGTTGTTAGAAAACAGTTATTAACAAGAAGCATTGTTGTGAAATGTCCTGCTGTGGCATTTGATTCATCCAAGGTGCTCCAACCCACTGCTAACTTCAGTTTCCCATTTAGTAAGGGCACCTGCTTGTTAATTAGTGTTATTGATGTTATTGATTGCCAGACTGCAACCAGAAAAAAAAAAAACACCTCTTTTCTTTGCTCTCTGTTCATTTTACACAGTAAGTGGAGGCAAGGGGAAGGACAGAGAACAAATCACAGCAAAAACTTCCCATCTAAAGCAGGAAGGAGGAATGATGCCACCCAAGGCTTTCACAATACTGGTATCCAAGGACTCTGAGGGGCAGCAGAAGTAATTTTCCCTTTCTTAGTGTACAATAGAGGACAAAACGTGGTAGGACACTGCCTCTGCTCTTCCAAAGTCAGAGCACAGGAGGCAGCCCAGCCTGCTGCTATAACCCTCAAAGCTCAGGCCACAGATGTTCTGCTGTACCCCTTGGCTGGTGGAGATGAGGGAAGAGCACACAGCCTGTACTGCAGCAGCAGCAGATGGAGAGAAGGGACACCAGGAGCTGGAGAGCATTAACAGGCAGTGCTCCCAGGAGGATAGTCTGGTCAAGCCAAGAAAGACACCACTGATACCACAACAGCACCAGCAGCCAGGAATTCTGATGTCACATACACTTATGTACATGATACTGGAATGCTTTAGGCTCCTCCCTGCAAAGCACAAGCACTCTAACTCCAATCCTGCTGGGCAGTGAGCAAGGCAAGAGATTCCAGGGTAGGGAAAAGAGAGATGAATGGGCACTGAGCACCACGGAGCAGCACTTTCAGCTCCTCACAAGGCTGTCTGGAGAGAAAGGAAATGGGAACCAAAAGGAAAAGCTCAACAGCCCCGTGGTGACTCAAAATGCTCTTGATCACACAGCAGATCACTCAGAAAGTGATGGCTGCTTGCCATGCTTCGTGCTAGCAGTGGAAAATCATCTCTGAAATCACAAGAGATGAGCTGTGGTGGCTTTCTTCCACACACCTGCAAAGCCTACGAGAGCATTAGCCTAATCCATTTTCCTTTTGGGATGTAAGGATAATTAATGTAAAAAAAAGCTGTTTATTTGTAGTCCATTTACTTGCTACTTCAAGAGCTGAAATAAACCAGGGAAGAAACAGATTAGAATGGATACCACCCACTGCAAAACAGAGCTGAGTGAAAATAATGCACAAAACATTCTACCACCTTAAATTCTACAGCTTGGCTTCAATAATACATTTAAATTCCTAGAAAGCTGAAAGTTCAGAGATAGAACAAAAATTCAGTCTCATTCTCCCCCATATATTCATTCTCCTCCAACCCTGGAGGTGTTCAAGGTGAGGCTGGATGAGGTTTTGAGCAACCTGATCCAGTGGGAGGTGTCCCTGCCCATGGAACTGGATGGGCTTTAAAGTCCCTTCCAATCTAAACCAATCCATGATTCTATCTGTGGATGTTATGGTCCTGCAGGGAGAGCAACGTGGGGGTTGCTCAGCCTGGAGAAGAGACGGCTCTAAGAGCAGCCTCCCACTACTGAAAGGGGCTCCAGGAAAGCTGAGGAGGGGCTCTTCATCAGGGAGTGCAGGGACAGGATGAGGGGGAATGGTTTTAAGATGATAGAAGGGAGATTGAGATGAGATCTTAGGAAGAAATGTTTTCCTGTGAAGGTGGGGAGGCCCTGGCACAGGTTGCCCAGAGAAGTGGTGGCTGCCCCATCCCTGGAGGTGTTCAAGGTCAGGTTGGATGGGGCTTTGAGCCCCCTGATCCAGTGGGAGGTGTCCCTGCCCATGGCAGGGGGGGGCGGAACTGGGTGCGCTTTGACGTTCCTTCCAACTCAAACCATTCCATGACTCTACAATTCACATTCAACAACTACAGCAGCAACTACTCATCATTTACATAAGCAGTTTTCATAATTTAAAACTGTGTTTGAAACAATGAAATACCTTCTCAAATGATTTGGGCCAATCATCACTGTGTATGTTTCTTAGATTCCCTCGGTCTTCAATCTTGTAATGCCTGATTTTCTGGTCTTCAAGCCAGACAATAAAATTTCTGAATTCCGTTTCATCTGTTGGGAGAAGTAAACAAAGCAAGAATTAAGGTCAAAATTCCAATCCAAACACTGGTGCTCTTGAGAGCTTTCAGATTTTACCATAAAGATCTATCTTACACTAAAACTGTGTATTTCAGGACATTCTCTGAGGAAAACACAATACTGAGTGCTTTCCATTTTTCAAGTCACTTCAAACTGTCTCTGGTTGACTGACTACACTAAAAAGCAACAGAAAACAGATTGATTTTATTGAGAACATCATTATAACTAATTAAGCTAAGAAAGAGAGGTGAAACATTAATGCAGAAATCCAGTTCCAAATCCTGTTATCCAGACAAATACATCAGATGTGGCACTAACCCCTTGTCTCCTCCCAAGAACAACACACACAGCTTGTGATTGTGCAAAGGCATTTTCTTTCTCCACTGTTGACTCAATTTTTCTTGGTTATTGACCCAACACCTTGCTATTTGGGAGCTGGAATTCCACAAGGCTGTGGTCCAAACAGAGCTATTCATATCAGATAAAGCAATTCACCTGCACCTGTGCTTCACCGACAGAATTCCCTTCTGGATAAATCAGATCACAGCCCTTCAAACCCCAGCAGTGATATCTGGGTTTTGGATGAGCTTTGATATCCTAAGTCAATGAGTTTAATGTCCTCCTATGTCCCAGCACGTCAGTTTTGCCCATCAAGGGTAAGAATGATCTGTTTGCTTCTCAAAAGTGTCTTCTAAGGGATAGAAGTGCCCTACTTTTATCAAATGTGTTGTAAGAAACAGAGAAATGGTCACAAGAGGTCAGTAAGACCTTTTAAAACTTCTACACTGACAAAAGGAACATTTAAGTAAAAAAGAATGTTAGTTACAGAAAAGAATGCCAGCAGACACTGGATCTTGGAAGAGAAGTGGGTCTACCAGAAGCACTGAATGAAAGACGAGTTATTAAACAGACGAATTGAAGCTTATAATTGATCACAATAGATAAATACATTTGTTAAAGGGCCTTTTCAAACAAGAAAGTGTTGCAAAAAGCAAGCATCAAAGACCCAATCTGTATCAGCATGTTCAAAAGCAACTCTGATCACATTACTGGCTGTTCTTATTCCCCATGTCATGTCTGACTTGCTTTGTGCCCAGGACGAGCCAAGCACAGGGGCAGAGAGCAGGTTCCTATAGGGTGTTCCTGTGTCATGCATGACTCCTGCTCCTCACATCACACAAGCCAAGACTCTTCCAAGGTGGTCAAGTGTAGAGAAACATTGTTCACCCCTGGATCTCATCTCTGCTTTCTCTCTGATCCACACAATGCACACAGAGCCAATGAGACTGAGCAAAACGCACACACCCACTGCATAGAATCATAGAATCGTTTGGTTGGAAAAGACTTTTGAGATCATCGAGTCCAACCGTCTCTGTCCACTACTAAACCAGATCCCTGAGCACCTCATCTGCCCATCTTTTAAACCTCTCCAGGGATGGGGACTCAACTGCCTCTATCAGGGCCTAAGAACCTTTTCTGGTGAAGAAATTTTTCCAGGTACCCAATCTGAACCTGTCCTGGTGCAACTTGAGGCCATTTCTTCTTGTCCCAACACCCACCTCAACACAACCTCCTCTCAGGGAGCTGCAAAGAGTGATGAAGTCTCCCCTCAGCCTCCTCTTGTCCAGCCTAAACAGCCCCAGTTCTCTCAGCCGCTCCCAGAACTTCTGTTCTCCAGCTCCTTAATGTTCTTCTTGGAGTGAGGGGCCCAAAACTGAACCCAGGATTCGAGGTGTTTAGGAATCATGTTGTTTTCCTCTGGTCAAATGATCAGCCCTAGCTCTGCTTCCTCTCCCCAGCTTTGCAGCCTCACCAGTGCCAAGTCCAGGGGGATGATCCCTTTCCTGCTCCTGCTGGCCACACTGTTTCTTATACAGACCAGGACGCTGCTGGCCTTCTTGCCCATCTGGGCCAGCGCTGGCTCAATGCAATGCCTGGGGATCTCGATTTTCCCGGTGGGAAGGCGGGATTTTCCCTAAATACTGCTCCGCAGCTCAGACTTTGAGCTGTGCGGACACACGGAGCCCAGCAGACCCACAAAACCCATAACCCTCCCTCCCTTGCCGCAGGGACCGGGGTGAGGGCGGCCACTGAGGGGGGTGGGGGGTGGAGATCGAGGGCGGTCACTGGAGGGGGGGGGGGTCGAGGGGGATGGACTTGAGGAGGCCCCGGGGAGGGGGTGGAAATGTCCGAGCGGCGTCCCCAGCGCCGCTCCCCCTCACCCCTGCAGTTGAAGCCGCCCGGGGTTGTGGTAGTCGAGCGCCGAGAGCTTGCGACGGAACATGGCAAGGCCCACGGCGCCTCCTCCGCTGACAGCCGGGCCCAGCCGCTCACAGGCCGCGCCGGAAGGAACC